>APFE031595559.1:0-16634 GCA_000404065.3 Pinus taeda | reverse complement strand
ATTTAATTTAAAGGAACTACACTTGATTCACCTTTATCTTCACTGTGTCAAGCCACTTTAAGTACATATAAGTTATAGTTAATATGCTAAGTATTAAAGTTGATGTGTAGAATGACTTTTAGAGTTATAATGTCTTTATCGTTGCAGTACTAGGGTGCATAGTTTCTAGAAATCATTGTGTTAAAGATCATAGTGCACTATAGCTTACCTAATTTTAGAGTTACTATGTTAAGGATTATAAAGTAATCAATGTCATTTTTTTAATGGTAATAGTGGTAAGAGGGTTCATTGTGGAAGACTTTGTAATTCTCTAAGAGTACTAGTGATCACCCTAAATTAGGGGTTATATGGGTTATGGGACATTTCAATTTTTGGGCATTCATAATGGCTTTTGTTTGAGGGACACATATTACATTAGATATTATAGTGGTCATAGTGGTGAAAGGGAAGAGAAATAATTAATATATAGTGCAATGAAGAGGAATATCTAATAATAAGTTTATTATCATTAGTGGTTTCAAAGATAGCCCTCCAAGATTTACTATCTAAGGTCTTTTAAATATCTAGGATTTTGCAACTCTTAAAAATATTGAAAAAAATTATCCATAAATTTGAGATAAATAAATTATTTGTATAATGTAGCATTCGAATTTTTCTAATCTAAGATTATTTCAAAAAAAATATAAATTAATTATTTTTTATTATTAATTAAAAATACTACTAATCCAGATGACTTTTTTGGTTTATTAAAGAATCATACTATTAATCCATACGAATTTTAATAGGGATTTTTGCTATTAAACAATTATCTTTAAATTTTATTTTAACAATTTTACTATATCACAAAAAAATACTAATTCATACTAATTCCATTTGCTTATTCATAATTATGTGGATTCGTTCTCATTATTGGAGATGTCATTGAGATGTTGTGTAGATAATGTTTCAGAGAAGTCCATGGCGTGGGCCGCTATATAGAGATTCAACTCTTAAATTTATCCATTAACTTTGTACATTTTCTGTGCACTTTCATGAAAACAATTCACTTATTTTTTTATTTTACCAACATTTTTTTAACATTTTTTTTTCAGAATCATTTTAGCTTTTTTAAATTTTATTTCTTTTAAATTTTATTTTTGAACCATTCCAAAATGCAATTAGAATTATCCTTTCTAAATTTAGTTGTTAAGTTTTTTGTGTTTCAAAAATCTAATTACTACTTCTTAAATTCAAGAAAAGGATTGGGTTTAGAGCTCATTTATATATTCAAGAATGTAATTATTTTCTTCTTTCTAAATATTGCTCGTCTTTTTCTTTCTTTTAAATTTCAATAATGTAATTAATATTTGCTAAATTTAACAGTTAGATGGCTATTTTTGCTTTTTTGCACTTTCAAGAATGTGAAGCAATTGTAGAAAATAAGAAAACAATTTTCAAATTTAAATACTTGCAACTGGCCTTAAAAAACTAATATAATTAATGTCTTATAAGAAAGTTCCATAAATAGTCTCCAACAAAAACATTATATCAACATCACATGCAAAAGCTCATAAATAATAAAAATTCATTTAAAACATTATGTTCCCACCAATCATAGTCATATTGTTTATTGCTTATTGCTTAGCCTACTTCCAAAGCCTTGCGGAGGACTGGTCTCGCTGCTTTAAAAAATAAATTTAATTTGAAATATTAAACAATTGTACCTGTACCTGTAATAAGTGAAGATTGTCTCATTAGGAAGCTTGTCAAACTTGTAACTTAGGAAAGACTAGTGACATGCAAGAATTTAGTGTGCACATGAATAGTTATGACCTGTCAAAGGATTTATATCACACTAGAAGCCTTACAAGTATTGTAACAAGTCAAAATATTTATACAACACGTTATAGCAACATCTTTTGTCCATTATATTGTAACAAGTCAAAGGATTAAACGCAGATGCGTAATTAGTTGGTGCGTGAGACACTTACAATTAATGCGACTAGTGGGTGCTTGAGTTCAGCCAACATTCAAACGAATTTATGCCAATTAATGTTCATTAAACCTTCAAACGAATTTATGCCAAATAGTGTGCGCTTAGTTTGTTATAACTGTGACAAGAAACGGTATATTCTTTTCTGACAATGCCCGGTTCGTTCGCGTTCGTTATAGGTCAAGTTTGTTATAATTTATGCCTAGTGTTAATCGAACCTTCAAAGGGATTTATGCCCAGTAGTTCCCTTTATGCCCAGTAGTGGGCGCGTGTAGTTGTTATAAACTCTATGTTCATCGAACCTTCAAACTAATTAATACCCAGTCGTGGACAAGTGTACGCGTGTATTTTGTTATAACCTCTATGTTCATCGAAACTTCAAACTAATTAATGCCCAGTAGTGGTCACGTGTAGTTTGTTATAAATTCTGACAAGAAAGCAACCCATTACAGTCTGCTAATGTTCGTTATATTCCAACAAAAACAGCATGTTACACTCGAGTATGTATGGGTGCGTGTACAACAGAAACATGATCGTGAAGTTTATTACAATCCAGTATGTATGGACGCGTGTACAACAAAAACGAAAACGTGATCGTGGAGTTTGTTATATTCAAAAAAACAATCTATCACTCTAATAATGACACTCGGATAATGGCGTCATATATTCTGGAAATTATGAAAATTGGGAGTCGATGGAAACCTTTAAAAAGTGTGGGAAGTAACGGAAACCAAAAAAAGACATGGGAAATATATATATGTGGGCAACCCTTATTCCGATTGCAGGTTCTTGGCATCCGATTAAGTGGCCCGATTAGGCCCACCTCTCGGCCTGCCTCCGTTTACATAGACTAACGTTAGAAATTGTTTGTGGTCGGAAACTTTCACCACCGGACACCCTGCCCGTAACTTTCACGCGATACGAGAACAAGAAGGTAGCAGACACGACTCTATCCACTGTAGAGTCCAGAGTCCGTTAGATAGTTGATAGAAATCAAGGACATCTATGACCACGTCATCCAGAAACATAAAATATGGTCATCTCCCAACGTTTCATTTTCAAATTCAAAAGTTTTATGTGGACCACAATGTAGTTGCTTCCTACCGCTTTTAAAATAATTGAAATGCTATGAATCTAGCATAAGCACGAACCAATCTTTGAAACTTCACGAAGAGACTTGGCGTAGGGAAACTGTAGAGTTTCATTTTTTTCCAATTTAATTACCATCCATTGACTTACACATATATTGGAATGATTGATGAATGATTGTTTTATTTAAGGGGCATTATAATTTTATTTTTATAATTTTATTTTTATAATCTGTGTTTTTTTTAAATTACAAGCATGTTTCATTACTGCAAAGAGTAGGCAATTATTCTAGTATAAAATTGTGTTTAAATGTTGAGAATGGAGCGTAATTCTTGAAAGTGTGGTAACTAAGCTGCTTCAAGGCTTTTGGAATAAGATCTCATCAAGAAAAGTTATTTTTCATTATCTTGGTTTGTATGGTTCCACCTTTTCTCATATTACTTTAACAATTTTACCAATATCCATAAGCATTGCCCATAAAGTAATTGTATAGATTTTAATTTGTCAGGTGTATCTCTAAACTTCTTGATTGTATCATTTAACACGAAAGAGATGCCCAATAAATATGGTAACACCAAATTTTTTACCATCTCACTAAAACCAAATTTTTCATGGAAGAAATGACCAACAAATGTGGAAACATCAATCTTCTTGACCATTTCACTAAACCAAATATTCCATAGAAGCAACTGCCAACAAATGTGGAAAAATCATTTTCCTTGACCATTTCAAGAAGGTGATTTTAAATGTCCCAAAATTGAGATAATTTTGGTGTGATTTGAGATAAGGTTGGTGTGGTTATTTGTGTTGTAGTTGGTACTCTTTTGAATAGTCACATTTAGTCTATCTACATATTTTCAATGTATTCAATTACATTTTACTTTGAAGTAGCTAGTGGATTTCAAAAAATCTCTTGTAAAAGCAATTTTAATTATAACAGAAACATGAGTACCATGAAAATTATTAAAAAAACTTATCTTCAACGAAATAATGAAAAGAATAGTCTCTCATAAATATCTCTTTCAAAATTATTTGAGTAATGAAGAGATATTATTAGATAACTTTAAAAAAACTTTAAAGGTTAAACCAATATTTTTTTTATACTTTTAAGTTTTCTATGATTTATGGCAAGAGCTTGATAGCCATTATTTATTGCTAATCATTATCATAGTTATTTGAGCTTCTATATTGTGCATGCAATGCAATATTTAATATGTATTCTAAGTCTCTTATGTGAAGTTTTTAAATTAACCTTTTATCCTATGTGTATTGAGCCAGTATAATTGTGAATGTTTTGATATATATTTTGTTACCTTCTAATGTTTTTTACTCACTTTGAATTATATTAATGTTTTGAAAATGATGCTAAAAATAATTGGATGTTTTTATTTCATTTTTTTTAGAAATTTTAAAAATAAATATAGTTATTTATTTTTTTATGGAAAAATGTTAATTGTCACCCATAAAGAGATGTATCTTCAGAAGTTTAATTCACCCAAAATAGCTTTCATCCTCATTCTTCCCATGAGGTTTGAACCTAAACTAGCCAATACTACATCACATACTAACCAATGAAAATACACCTCAAAAGTATATTACATATCACCATTAATATGTATAACAATATTCCATAAACTAATAAAATATGCTTTCTTCAATGCATCATACATAAATATTTCATATTTTGTATATTTATTATATTATAAATAATTTTTTTTTAACTTATTTTTATTAATTTTTAAAATTTCTTTGAACATAATTATTATATTTTAATTTAACGAAAATATTTTTGAAAATATTATTTAAATTTTTAAAATTTATATAATTTTTAATATATTTTAAATTTTAATTTGCATTTTTGTTAAAGAAGGTTGAGAATTTTGTTTTATTATAATGTTATAATAAATATTATTAGTTTATCGTTCAGGACATTTATTCTAAAAATCATGAAAGGAATATATATTATATATATATATATATATATAATAAATTAAAAGTTTATATAATTTAATTTATATTATTAGTTAAAAATAATTTTTAATTTAAATTAGTTTTATTGTTCCTGTGTATTTGCAATTTTAAAATTTATACTTATAATAATTTTGGTTTTATAAAATTAAAATTTTAATGTTGATTCAATATAAATAAATATTAACTATTATTATTATATGGGAATTTTTTATGTAACTATTATTTATATTAAATATGATTTTGCATTCTATAAATATATTGATGCTTAAAATTTATTATTATGGTATTTATTCATTTTGAAATTTTATTATTATTTTAATTTATAGTATTATTTTTAAAATACTCGTTTATAGTTAAAAAATTGAATAAATTATGGATATGTGTGCTTATTTTGGAATGGAGTTTCTTGCATTTTAATTTAGTTATCAATAATTATTAAGTGGATAGTAGAATATTTAACCTGTGTTCAATATTTTAGAATATTTATAGTAGTATACACAAATTAAAGATTGAGATTTATCTTGAAAGTAGTTGTGTCATTTTTCCATTTTAACTAAATTGATTATTATTTTTTTAAATGGAATATGACTAAGTGATATATGAAGTGAATGATTGTTTTTTGGGTATGGAGAATTGATATGCCATGATATTGGCCCATGGTATTGTAAAAAGACCTATTTATAGAGTAGGAATACCCATGGTAAAGTGAGAGTAAATCTGTGTGGTTAAGAATATTTTTCCATATAATTTTAAATGTATATATATTTAGCTTATACATTACTTATTTTTACTATTTATGAGCGAGACGATATAAATGAAATAGTTGGTCAAGTAACCATCAATTCATAATAAGCATCAAAACTAACTAACCTATAACTTTATTTTAACTTAAATCCTTATAAGTTTATATCCATAATAAGTATCAAAATAATTACTACATCATATATCTTGAGTTGCTAAAATTTAAAAAATTATAAAAACTAACTCAATTATAACTTTATTTTAAATAATTATTATTATTAATTATTCAATAGATGTGTTTATTCTGGAATAGGGCTTCCATAATTTTAATGTCATTATTAATAGTTATGTCAATATGCATAGCTATTTTGGAATATGTATTCCAAATTTTTTATTTAATTATCAACAATTATTAATGAGGCGAGAGAGAGGAAGAAAGAGAGAGATGAAGGGAGAGATAAGGAAGGAGGGAGAGACATACTTATCGAGTTGGAGGGGGAGAGAGTGGGAGGAAGGAACAAAGACATAGACAAATAGAGGTTGAGAGAGAGTGAGGGAGAGAGGAGAGGAGAGAAGAGAAAGAATAGGAGAGGAGAGAGATAGGGAGAGAATGAGAAGAGGGAGATAGGGAGACACATAGATGGGGGGAGAGAGAGAGAAGGAGAGAGGGAGGGAGATAGTGACAAATTTAGAGGCAAGAGAGAGGGAGAGGGTGATGGGAGGGGAAGGGGGAGCGGGGCTGTCAGAGAAAGGGAGAGAGGTTGGACTCAATACAAAGATTGAGAGGGAGAGAGGGAGAGAGAGGGAGGAAAGAAGAAAGGAATAGAGGGAGAAATGTGGAGAGAGCGAGGGAGTGACAAGGGAGAAATGAAGAGAGAGTCATGGAGAGAGGAGAGTTGGGGGGGAAGAGAGGGAGGAAAGATGGGGTGGAGAAGGGGAAGAGGGAGTGAGAGAGAGATAGATAGATATGGAGAGATAGTGTTTATATTTTTGGGGTGAGATAGAGAGAGAGAATAAGAAAGAGACAGATATATAGAAATTTAGATATTATATAATTAGCCTCGATCCATCTTAACCTTGGATCTATAAAGGGCCAATATGGATCAAATATCTGGAGGTGAGAACCCTTAAGTTTTGCAGTAAAAAAAAAGGTTTGCACCTCCAGAGATTTGATCCCCCTCGATGCTTTATAGACCCGGATTAACATGGATTTAATATGTTTTATCTAAAAAAATATTCATAATTTTATTAATAAAAACAAACTTACTATATAACAAAATTTAATATGTCTAACATCTAACATCTAACATCTAACTCCTACATATCTAGTGATTAAATAAAATATTGAAACAAAATTAAAAGAGGAAACAAAATTACTTATAACTAATGTATTTTTGTATGAGATTTATTTTATTTCTATTTTTATTTAATTTGTAATGTCTTTATGTGATATTTGTTAAGGATATGATTTAGTGCAATGGTTTAAAAAAAATATTTTAAAGTTAGGGAATTGCACATTCCACAAGTTCGATGAATTCAAATATTCTATAACAAGTTCAAAAAGGTAAAACATGTAAGAAATTAATATATAAGAAGTTAATATTTTCATATGAAATTTTTGGGAAATACTTTTACATTTATTTTTAGATTTATACTTTTGTATAAATAATAATTTTACTATTGTGGACTAAGTTATAAAGAGGATAATTTGGTAATTAATAAATGTGCATAACCATTCAAAAAATAAAAGTAAATTGAAGTTATATGACTTCATGAATATGAGTAACTTTACGTGAATATAAAGGTTTATTATTACATTTTAGGTATAATGAGGTTTATATAGTCAATTAAGGGAGGATAAAGGAATTTGGAACCTTATTTAGTGTTACAAGGGCAACAGAATATAGATGCCACCAATAAATAGTTGTAATGTGTTGGAAAACAAATTTAATAATTATTTTATGTACTGATTGTCTTTTATACTTGTAATAAAATATTTTTATACTATTAATGAATGTAACAACCTAGTGATCATGGCATACTTTGAAAATGCAATTCTAGTTGGTATGAATGATGGGTTCAAATACAAAATGAATTCAAGATAATTGTTTAGCCTTCTAATTAATGGTTATTGGATTGTCTTTCTTTGCGGATGTTGCATTTTGAAGATGGGAATAATGGAAATAAAAGCCTAATCATGGACATTAGGAAGAGAATGTCAAATATAAAGTAACATAAAATCACATAATATGTTAAATTGGTCATGGTAACATATGGTAGTAAAGAAGGTACTAGTGGTTCATGCAAGATGTGAAGATGATCAGTAAACTTTCATGGTTATTCCATTGGAAGAATTTATCATAATATATCTGATAAAATATTGAACTTTTTAATGTGAATTTTAATTTGTTTTAGATCTCGTATTATTTATTGTTTGTTTCTATGCATAAATATAAATTAGTTGATATGCATGAAATATAAACTGAAAATACATACATACACTAACCAAATTAGGCACATTTTTTTCCTTGGGAAGCCGTTATGGGAGAAACCTAACTAGAAGGTGAGGTTTCTTTGATCTCTACTCTCTAGCATAAAAATGTGTAGATACAAAGAAAGAGATACTCTCTATAGAGTTTCCTAAGACCTATGCCTTGTAAAGTTTCTACAAAATCTTAATCCCCTTTCTTTTCTCTCGAACATCCCACTCCTAATTCCTTTGCTCAATTATGGTAGAAAATATAATAGCATGAAATGGAACCCCTACTCCTCCTAGTGGCCTAGAATGTAACGTAAAATAATATCTATCTATGTGAAAGGATTGACTCCCTCAACCTGAATTAAAGTTACAATTTTGGACATTCTAAAGTATTTTTGAAATTCCATACATGGCTAGCACAATATGCATGAGTAACAAGCATTAATGTGACATCGACTTGTACCATGGTAGTCAATATGGTAGGTCAACTTGTAAGAGGCATAAATTTTGCATACAAACTTCTACTACTGGATGGTCTCGCACAAGCGATAATTTTTTTATGCAAAAAAATTTGTTTAATGCCTCAAAATATCTCTAGAAGATTTCATCCCCAAATTTTCCAAACTCAGACCCATTGATTAAAAATACCCTACAAGCTCATTCATGTAATTCTTCGACTCTCAAAGCATTAAGATAGATAATGAACAATGTAATAATTCATTATGAATCAAGAGAAATTATAGATGAGAAATAGTATCACAATTCCCTAAATTACATATGAATGAAGTCAAAAATTGAAAGAAACTTACCCCTCAAAGAATACAAAACCTATGAGAAGATAGAAAAATAAGTATAAAGATATTGGGGTTTTAATAAATGAATGATGACAACCTATTGTACCCCTCAAAACCATGATCAATATAGAATGATGATGTGAACATAAAAGAGTAATAAATGAATACATAAAGTTGAATATGTGAATGTTTCTCAAACAAGTGTAAGAAATCATCCAGAACATCACGGAGGCTTTTGTAATTAGGGAATAGAAATGATGAAATAACTTATCACTCTACTTGTATATTCTAAATAAGCATGTGGAAAGTGGTTTTGGAATCAAATATGTGTGGTAGTGACTTCATATGTGGAAAAAGAAATAAACTATGTAGACTAATGAGAAAACACCTAACATAATTTAAAAAGCTAGTGAGAATAAACTAAGGGAACTTGCACAAGAATGATGACCCCAGAAGTGAAAATGGGGCTATCATGAGGAAAACATGCCCACAAGAACATGTGCATGTCCTTATCAATGCACACATGGTCCTAGTTGTCTAGGTTCTGTAAGGCCCAAACTAGGCTACGTTCTTAGCATGGCTCAAAAGTGTATGCATTATTAGGAGATATCATTAGGCAATTTGAAAACCTTAACTAATTGCATTATGACAACCATAGATTTGTGGAATTTCAAAACCATATCAATGTGGAGTGTGGAAACTCCAATATAGTGATCTCAAATCTGAGTGCATAATTAGGCAATGTCAGTAAACAACCCATATTTACCTTGCTTAACAGATTGGCAATGTTTGTCAATGTATATTGAAGTGAAATTTGAAGACCTTAATTTTGTGCAATTTGAAAACCCTGCTTTTATGCAATTTGAAAACCTTAGTATTGTAGAATTTGATGGAACAGAATCGTATGGATGTAATTTTCATTTATACCACTATGAATAATTTATTCCAAACATTGTCTATCTCTCTATTTCTATTTACACAATTTCTACTCTCTCTCTCTCTCTCTCTCTCTCTCTCTATTTATATATTCCTTTGTCTCTCATTTTCAAGTAAGAACTTGATCAACTCCAATTGAAGAAATTTTATGAGCTTTCTTATCATTGGAATCTCTAACCAATGGAAAATAAAACCCATGATAAATATGACCATAGTAACTATGACATACAAGAACTATGAACTTGAGAACTTTAACCCTTACGAGCTATGGCACATAATAACTATGACCTCGAGATGTTTGATCCTCATGAACTATGACCTTAGGAATCATTCCTTTGTTGTTCACCATTCCCTTGTAAATTAGGAACTTTTAATTCATTTTACAAGAATCATGACCACAAGAATTATGATGTGGGAGCCTTAACTATGAAATTAAACTAGGACCTTTTTTTCAGTCATAGTTCTAGGGAATAATTCCTTTGCTAGCTAGGAACATTGACTCACAATAACTATAATCATTGTTTATTAGTCATAGTTATAAGACATTTATTGATTAGATAACTATTATGACCAATGACCTATAATCATCATATTCATTCATTGATCAGATTTCCTGTCGTCTAGAGTAACTGTGGTAATAGTTCTCATTGGTTATAGTTAGTATGGGTTACAGTTCCTATTGGATAGAGTTATTGAGGTCATAGTTTTTCTTGAATTGATTCCAAAATCTATCATTTCAATGTATACATTATTTAACGAAGAGTCCTTAAAATTATGTTATCTAGATGTATGCATGTATGATATTGATAATCTTGAAACTTTTCCAGTATCCTCTTCCTCCCTTGCTTTCTTTATCCATTTTCTGTCGACCCCTTATTTTGAAGTAATATTTGTTAGGCTCACCACTATAGTTTTCAAATGGTTGATTAAGTGATATGGTGCTTTGATAACGTAGTTTAATTATTAAATGTGATGGGACAGTTTTTTTGAGTTTTATATTTAAATTCAAAATCTTAAAGTTGCAGTATACCACCTCTCATTTGTCTTGGAGGCTATTTTAAAAATTATTTCTTTAGTTTGAATTGATGCAAGGATATGGAAGAAACTAGAGCCAAGATGTAAGCAAGAAGCTCACCACCTCTCATTTGTCTCGAAGGCTATTTTAAAAATTATTTGTTTAGCTTGAATTGATGCAAGGATATGGAAGAAACTAGAGCAAAGACGTAAGCAAGAAGCTCCATAATGGACATTTCACTGTAGTATATCATTTGTGTCTTTTTCATTGTTGAAAGCAGTCTTAAAATAATATCTTGAACATTTCATGGTATTCTCATTTTCTATTTAAGATATTATCTAACGACAATTTTACATGGGGTATTTCATACAATGAGCCTATCATTCGCAGTTTGGACTAATCTCCGAGTACTCTCCAGTTATCAATCTGAGATATCAAGCGACCTCATGTTTGGATAACTAATTATGGTATCTAATTACCTGTTTTCTCATTCTTTTCCAAGTTCCAGCAAATAAGTGTATTCAAATGTTCTACAATAATATTAGTAGGTCGATTGTTGAGTTACTACTTCCAGAAAGCATCCATTTCAAGTAAGTTTAGCCAACTTGCAGAACTATAGTGATGACATTTTCTAAAAAAGAAAGATAAATGTTTGTAGTGCAATTCCACAGGAAGCAAGTGAAATCTTTGTGTACACAACTAGAATCTTCATTGTCACCATGCCACTATTTATACATATAAATTCCTCATGAATTCCTTTAAGACACCATCCTATGATAAGGGAAAGGATGTGCATACCTAAGAGACCCTCAATGAGAAACCAACATGACAATCAAAAGTAGACAAAATTTGCATCCTATCATATGGGTCATTAGTATAATATAATCTATGGAATCCATCTACATGAGGAGGCCCCACACATAGAGACATACAAAATACTAGGTGAAAACAAAAAATAAAATCTTATATCCTTAGTAAATACTTAATTCATAAGTTATCTTTATTTTGTAAGACATTTATTAAATTATTTAAATTTATATGTTTTTTTCTTATTTCTTAATTATCCTACTTCGAACCCTATGTTTTCAACAAAGTTTGTTGGTATCTAAGGTTTTTTACTAATTTGAATTAATATAAAGTTTTTCACAAATTTTAAACCCATCAATTGAAACAATTATAGTTCACAAATTTTTTTTAAACAATATGAAAGACATGATTTAAATACTTCACTATTTTAAATATCAATCAAGGCTAAAAGTTTGTAGTTGCCAGGAAAGAGCTTTGCATTCCATCACCACATAAAATATTGCCATAAAAGAATGTATTAACAAATTTTATGATGTTTCCTTGAATTTATGCCTTCTTACTGAAGTCAAATTGACAAAAATAAATTGAGTATATAGACTGACTTAGCATATTACAGTTAAAAATCCATAAATATTTTACCGGCTTTTAATAGTAGAACTATTTTTCCATTTATCTTATTTATTGAAAAATTTGTCTAATATATTTTCATGAATAAGCATATTGTGAGGCTAAACAAATAACTTAAAATTTAATATGACCCTTCTAAAAAAAATTAAATTCAAACAACAATTTAAAATAATACATTTGATAGTGTTTTCTTTATTGATTAATATATAGAAAAACTATCACAACACAAATTAACAGTGACTTAAAATAATCAAGAAATTAATTATTTGATATAAAAAATATTCGCTATTATTTTTGTATATTTATAGTAAATAAAATCTATTTTTTTATTTATGCACCCAAAAGTCTTAAAATTTTCAAGAAAGGAGAATTCTTGCATTTGAGATTCCTCTAACTTCAAGCTTGTACTGCTATTATTAGCCATTAAATTATTTTTAATAGTAAATGAACACTTTTTTTTATTACGCTTAAATTAGTTTTGATAGTAAATGAATACTTTTTTTATTATTACAGTTAAGTTAGTTTTGATAGTAAATAAATAATTTTTTTATTGCCCATTTTATTTCAAAATTTTTTACTTTCATGTTTTGGAACCAACGAGGCTATAACATCCAACATATTTTACACCATATGTGACTCTATTTTTTTATTATCAAAATTTTGTTGAACCCTTATTATACACACATTAGGCAAGAGGTGTGTTGAACCCTTGTTATGGGAGTTTGCAAAGGCTTTCCTTTAGGCCCTAGTATTAATTTACCCAAGACTGTTTTTTCCATGACCAATTGGTATGATTCAAGTCCTTTCGCCTATAGCAATATAAACTGTTAGTTTTGATAGTAAATAAATAATTTTTTTATTGCCCATTTTATTTGTCAAAATTTTTTACATTCATGTTCTGGAATCAACGAGGCTATAACATCCAACATATTTTAAACCACATGTGACTCTATATTTTTATTATCAAAATTTTGTTGAATCCTTATTATACCCAAATTAGGCAAGAGGTGTGTTGAACCCTTGTTATGGTAGTTTACAAAGGCTTTCCTTTAGGCCCTAGTATTAATTTACCCAAGACTTCTTTTTCCATGGCCAATTGGTATGATTCGAGGCCTTTGGTCAAGAGCAATATAAACTAGGTATACATTTATTTTCTACAAGTTAAACTATGTATTAATTTATTTTTCTTACCTACAATAGTTATTTTCTATAATAGCTTACAACAAACTATATTTTTACAAGTGAATCAGGGTTACTCTGAGTGTTTATATATTTATCCATCCAAAGAAGCTTCTTTAATTTATTATATAATATCCTTTTGCATATTTGCACACATTCAAGTGTATTATTTTTTTGTTGAAAAACCCAACTAGAATAGAATATACTTATCTAATATTTTCATGTTGGAAATAAATTAAAGGCTATTTAATTCCTCCCAACAAAGAACTATGTTTCCAAGTAGTTCCCCAAAATCTCTGACTCGTACTTCCCAGGAGAACAAATAGTATTCCTCTTCCAATTTACATTTCCTTGACCCTTAGCATCTTGCTAATTTTGGGGTATGAGAATAATCATTCTTCCCAATATCCCTTGATATTTTATCCAACATGTTTTATCTCCATAAATCCTTTTAAGTGAGTTCCACTCATGACATTTTTATTTCGGGTCAGGTGTTTTCTTGGTCATCTACAAAACCAACGATTCAACTCTACCAAAAAGGAAACCCTTTTTTTGTCGTGCCTTTGTGAATTAGGAGTCTAATCTCATATGTAATCCTTTAATAAATTTTCAATAATGAGAACACAATTAACCAAATTTTCTTTTATATTAGAAAAGTAAATATTTACATGTCATCTGCCACATCTATGACACATAATTTGACCCACCCTGACTTGTAGGGGCATATTCAATTAAAAAGTTCCTAATAAAAATTTACCAAGGCTTATTACAATTCACTTTTGTAATTAGAGGCAACATAAGAACCTTGAAAAATACATCTTTAGCATGTTTAAGAAAGATAGTTGTATATTTTTAAAATGGACTATAGTTTTCTTTGAAAAGTAATTTATTAAGTTAAACAAAAATATAAGTCAAAGGATAAAAATTCAACTCCACATTTGCATTTTTGAAATATATTTTGACTAAAATATTTGTAACCAAATTGAATGAACATAAGTGAGTTAAAATACAAGATTCAAATTTTTGGTCTCGTTGGTTTGATATTATGTATGTGTAAAATCATTAAACAAAAAGGTAAAATAATAATAAAAAATAGAAATCACTTTTCTAAAGTATAAAATTTCTTGCAAATTGTGATAAATGTTTTGTGGTATAATTTTTAAATGTATTGAGTAATTGTGGTTGCAAAAAGTTTATCATCATAATCATTTGTGATATTATAGTTATTTTTATTATTGAAATATGTGTTAATTAATAGACGTTATGATCATTTGTAGAAATAAAAGGGATGTTTTGAAATTTAATATCAATTTGCACATAAAATAAGTTAATGCTAAAATTCAACTCATTTAAATTGTAATTGTTATATATGATCTTTATCTATGGGTAAAACCATTATATAGGCACAAACATAAACATATACAGAAAATAAAATATAATCACAAACATTTGAAATTCTATCATAAAACATAAAATTGTAATTAATTATAAGAATATATTCATTAAAAATTATTGTGATTTTAAAATACACACATTGAATAGTGGTGGATACAAAAAATAATACAGTGTCATTCATGATGTCAGCGTCATTTACTAAAATAAGAGAACTCTTATTAAATTTAACATAGATAAGTTATGCAAGCATTCAATTCATTTTAAGTGTAATTCTTGAATTGGATACTATGCATGCTTAAAATCATCATAGAAGTTATTTGTGTAAAGTTAGTATAATTTTATTTTTTTTTGTGTTCAAAAATTTAATGACATACAAACACAAACAAACAAACCAATACATTGCATAAAATAAAAACATGACTATTTAAAATTCTACTATCATAAAACATGGATTTGTAACTAATTTTCAATATATATTGATTAAAAATACTTATAAAATCATTTGATTCTCAAAGATTCATTTAATAATGATACTTACAAAATTGGATGTTGGATGGTAGCAAGATTTAGCACAAACAACAATAACAAAGGGAGATTTCGTTAGAATGTTAGAACCAGGAAATAGAAAATCTTAATATCCACAATCTAGGAAGAATTGATGATCGACTTAGTGCAATCCAATAGTTTGTACAACAATTTGTCCATGAGAGTGATCAAATAACTGCCCATATAAAAATATTTCAGGATAAACTAATAGTTCAAGGGAATGAAAATATATCCACTATAATTCAAAAGGCTCACGAAGAATTTCCCTGGAAAAGGAAGAGTTAGAAAGAACGTTATATCATAGAGCCCAATATTTTTAATATTTTCCAAATATATTTATCATCCACATGAAATCAGATATAAACTCAATAATTTATATTTTGAGAATTGTTCTCCCGACAAGTAACTCAACCTCAACCCCGAGAAAACCCTACCCATGAGAATTAGGTTTTACAGGAGAAAACTCTTAATAACAACTATAGCAGGAGGAGTGAGAGTAGTTTAGAGAAGGGAAGAGAGTAAAAGTAGAGGCTGAAAATGTTATTGATTATTTTCGTGGAATTGCTAATAAAGTGAAACAATTAGAACATCAATTAATAGTTAATCAACATTTGTTAGGGTACAGGTCACTAGCCGACAAGGTACAATATTTGAAATATTTAAAATAATTTGAAGCCCATGAATGTATCTTTGCATGAAAATGGTCTATATTTGATCAAAATCTTCGAGTGCTTGCATGAACTATTTATAAAACAACATTCCATATGACTTCAACACCAACACTTGCAATAGCACAATCATCTTGATCATGTTTCTGACAACATAAATTCAATTTCCTTGAGCCAAGCTTTTAAGATGCGGTCTCTCCTCTGAACAACAACATGACACTCAGGAAATTGAATTTGATTGTTCCAATAGCCCACCTAGTTCGAGAATTGATATTATAAAGTTGATTAAATATCTAGTCGAGTAGACAATCTAAGTTAGATAGGCTAAATTGGTTTTGGTAATTAAATTGTTGTGATTATCTTGACATCATATGTATATGTATATGTATATGTATATGTATATGTATATGTATAT
>APFE031595551.1:116783-126942 GCA_000404065.3 Pinus taeda | reverse complement strand
ACGATTTCCACGATCTCATAAACAATTGCAGAATTGGCTGTCATGAAAGAGTAATTAATGTTTTCTAATTGAACTTGTCAGATTTATGAATGTTTTTTTAATTCCGGAGACAATGAGAATTATTTCTTAAAATCATTAATGAGTTGTTGCGATCGATAAGTAATAATTTTCACACATTTTCAATTGATTTTCAAAGGACGAAGCTTCCGACGTGATGTGGAAAATACGTCAGTGATGACGTGACCATTAATAATTTGACATTCTTTATTTCCGTAAGATGGAAAACATGTTCCGTGAGAGTTTGTGATTCACTATAAACAATAATAGTATTACAGAATTTTTTAATTTTAAGTCAATGTTACTAACTAAATAACTTTAAAATGTCAGTCAGAACCTTTCATGTGATGACAGGAAATGGAGGCCAGTTGTCACTATGGATAAGTAATAGTTTGAAAATATAAATTAGTTATTTTATTTATTTTTTTAAATATTCTGAGAAGAAGAAATGGTCAGTACTATTTGTCAACTTATAAAATTTTAATGCTATTTTTAATGTTTAATAATGAAAATAGAGGATAAACTACTTCATGTTTATACTATCGATTTTACTTACGTTAAAAAATTATTAGTCAAAGTTTTGTAATCGTGGAGGCCAATAATTATATGTGATTATAGCAATCGTGTAGTTTAGGTATTTCAAAGGTTTTTATAAAAGTATAATATTAATGTAATTTAATTTAAAATGAAGTTGTTATTATGTTTTTAGTTATAAAAGTATAATATTAATGTAATTTAATTTAAAATATAGTTGTTATTATGTTATTAGTTAAGGAAGTTTGATTACTTTGAATAATATTTTATTTATGAATATTAGGATATAGTAATATTAAAAATAAAGGTGTGTTTAAGTAGTGGTTGTAATTGTTAATGTTATGATTTATGGGGCATATATCAATTGGTTTATGTGGGATTTAGTTTTTATTAGGTTTTAAGTTCAAAGTTTATGGTAAGAATCTGAGAGTAGGAGTTTCTTGTGGGGAAATAGACTATCCCATGGAGTTCTTAAAAACATAATCCTAGTGACACCATCTCACTAGTAGGGATGTCATTCTTCCATTCAACATTAGGCTCTACATAGATGGCAAAAATGCAATGATAACTATGTTTAGTAATTTAGAGTTATGCAATGATAACTCTATTTAGCAATTTGGGTTGCTCATATTTGATTAAATGGTGAAAGTTCATTATATTGATGGCTAGTCCCATAATATATTACTTTTTGCAATGGAGTTTTATGATTATTTTTCCCTTGTAATTGAGGATGGGTTATTGTGGTCCTTGTGGGTGATGAGTGGAACACTTCATTCACTACTGTTTCATGCCAACGTGTCCTTGTAGTTTAGTTTGGTGAAACATATTGGTTTATGTTTGTCTTCCTTTCTTCGAAAATGCCCTATACACATTTCTTGTTGTAGGTATTGTAGGTGTTTGTGCCAATTGATTTGTGTTTTTTGTACAAGTATTCATTTAGGGCTTGCAAGCTAGGTTGGAAATTTCAGTGTTAATTTGTAAATTGATATAAAGATGAAAAAATTGCGAGCATTTAGGCATGTTAAATTTCTTGACATTTTGTGCATTTGTGGCTTGTGCTTCTACTCTCTATAAATTTCTCCACATAACATTTTCATTGCTAGTGGGCCATTCTAATTCTAAGTGTCACCACCTTTAGGCCTTTTAATATTTATAAATCCCTTTATTTAAGAAAAAAATTAAAATTAAAAAATTATGGTATATGTGATCTCTTATTTCTATTTATTTGGCACTCTCGCCAATGCAGAAGCATGATCGCTTGAAAGAGATTGGTCGAGACAATGGGAAGGAAGCAAAAGAAGAAAGCGCCTAAGAAGAAGAAGACATCTCAAAGGAACAGTGACAACAGGAGAGACAATTGCCTATTAGGTGGAAGTAAGTATTCAGATTCAAAATCACCTCAAAGTGAAGATAAACAAGCAAAAGAATTATCAGGTACAAATTTTTGGTCTTTTGGTGATACATTTTCCTTTTCATGCAATATTGATGATGAAAGTGATAGTGGGACAACTAAATTTGCTCTTATGGGTAAAAGTGAAAGAAAGATAGAGGCGGAAGTTAAAAAGCTCATATACAAAATTAGAGATCTACATGACCTATTTGACAAAAGGGAGTGTACCTACAAAGAAGAGATTACCAGGTTAAAAACTTAGTAGGAGGAAGGAAACAAAATAAAGAAGCAGTACAAAGAAAAGAATAATCAATGTCAAAGGCTGCAGGATGAAGTGACGTCATTGAGAAATGAAGTGAATGAAAAGGATACAACAACCAAGGAACTTATAGAAAGAACCAATTGCTGTGAAGGTCTTGAAGTTGTGGTCATCTCTCTAAAAAAAGATCTTAAAAATTCAAATAAGCGGAATGAAGAACTATTTCAAGCATTACAAAAACAAGAAAATGAGGTTCTCAAATTAAGGCAACAAGTGGAAGAAGGGAGAAAAGTTGAAGAAATCATGAAGAAGCAATATCTTGAAAAGGAAGAGCAATATTAGGTTGAGGTGAATATCCTAAAAGGTAAATTAGACTAAAGGATAAACTTTTATGATTTCAAGATAGTACTAAGATTTTGGATAATATTATTAGTAGTCAAAGGTCTCCTGCCATCAAATTTGCTCTTGGTTTTCATGAAACTGTTAAAGGTGAATCTAGCTCATAAATTGAAGCAAGGAATTCTAATGCAAAATTTGAAATTCTCAACAAGGAGATAAGAGGTCAACCCCATCAACAACCAAGGAAGGAAGTCTTCAAATAAAATCATTTACTCCTAACTATGGAAGTGTTAATCGATTCTTTCCTCTGGTGAATAATGTTGAATGTTTTAGATGTCATAATTTTGGATATCTTGCAGCCAGATGTGGAAGTAGAATGTTTCAAACTAATAACCGTCACACAGAAAGATCATCAGCTTCAAACTACTTTAAGGGATATTGTTTTTCTTTCAATATGTTTGGTCACAAAGCCATTGATTGCTTTAGAAGGAATATGAAATATATAAGATGTTATGCTTGTAACAAGTTTGGGCATATAGCAAAAGAATGCAGGGACAAGTCTGATCATCGTAGACAATATGATAAAAAATCCAATAAGCAGATTTATATCAAAAAATCTGAAAAAGATGAATCCACGAAGAATCAAGAAAAGGAAGATCAGATAAGGTGTGATCCTGCTCTCTGCTCATTCAAAAACAAAGATGATAATGGATGTGCTCATCACATGACTGGAGACAAGAGAAAAATGGAGTCTATGATAAAGAACCATCATGACAATGATATTCTTGGAACTGATGCTTCAACAAAAGTTCTAGGACCAGGTATAGACATAATAGACTTAGGGGGAGCTGAAATTGTGAAACTTTAGTATTCCAATTCTCATACACATTTATTATGAAGATGAGTTGCATATATATGCGAGTTAAAAACTAAAAAATCACGTATATGTTGGTTTGATGAAGAATCAGTAGGAAAAACTCATAAAAAGGGCCTGATATGGTTCAGATAATTGTCAAGTGTCTTTTTTGTTGATATTTGATGATTACAGTATGTGGATGTTATTTAGAAGTGCTTTGTTAATGACTTGATGTATAACTAGTTGATGATGATGCCTTGATGATTCTTATTGACATATGCAATGATCAGATCTGATAGTGAATGGTTGGCACAAGTTTCGGGGGAGAATATGCTATGCTCTGATACTAATTGTTGGGAAAAATACAGAAAGGGGGGTGAATCAGTATTTACAAATCAATAACTTTTTACATTTCATATTCAAATTTCTATACGCGACTTTGAATCAAACCTGCGTGTGCATGCAACTGTTCTTAAGACAATTAGCATATATCCAGTGAACTTACAATTCAGTTAATCCATAATTTGTTTGTCTTCAAATAGTGTGTTAGTACTTTATTAACCATTAGATAAACATTAACCATGTGTTGTAATAAATAAGCCATCACACATAAGAAAAACACATGAACACCAAGATTTAAGGTGGAAACCCAATGTGGGAGAAAAACCACATGTTGTTGTTGTCTCTATCTTCCTTTTAATATAAAGAATAAGTTGTTTACAATCTTGTACTGGTGCAGGCTCATACCAGTGCATAGGCACTCGCCTGTAGAAGGCTATTGTTAGCGCTGCTACAGACATCAGCATTTGGAGGACCAAATTTCAGCTTAGCCATGGTTTTTTCTGAAAAGGAGCGTGCAACAGTCATTTCACCTTCTTCTCCTTCGGTTTCCTTACCCCCTCTTAACCTCTCGTTGTTTCTAGTTTCCTCCAAAATCCTTCATAAACCTGTTTGCTTTAACTCCCGGGCGCCAAGATCATACTACCTTGTAGCCCCTGTTCCCTAAGCCCCGGGTGCTAAACTCATGAGCCCGCACCCACATGACCCACCCCTCCATAAACTTTGCTGCCCTTTTTCTCGTGTGCTAAACGTTATCCACTTCTCCGCGTCAATCACAGCCATCACAACATCTGACGGCAATCGTACTTTCCCCCGCCAAGACCTGTGCATGCGTTAACCCGCGAGGGCAACAGTTTTTATCTGCCACGCAACGCTTTATTACTGGATCGCTACCCGTTATACGGATACCGCCCGATGCTGAAAGCGGTGCGGGGAATACCGCCTGCCCGCAAAACCGCCGACCCCCCGCTCGTTAACTGTCGCGTTGCTTCCGCTTCCGATATCCGTCTGATCATCCCCGCCCATGATCTGATGGTCCTCGTTCTTCCCACGCATATGCCTCCTGATAACCCTCATATTCTGATCTCTGTTGTTCAATTCGCCAGATCCAACGGCTAATATTCAATCACGCATCTGTGCCTTCCCATCACCTCCCACCATCACATCTCGGTCGTTCGCCTGAGCCATCCAACGAATAGCGTTCTTTCTCAGCGCTTTGTTCTCTTTCAATGCAATTTTCATGTTTTTGGCATGCTTCGCGCTTTCAAGGGATGAAGATGATCGTCCACCGGTACTCTGCACATAAAATCCTTAGCTACCGCATTCAACACAGTGTACCTTCGAAGGATGAAAAGGGCGGCCTCGAGAAGATCAAGGTATTAATCAGTCATGGAGCCTTGTACACATTACATTCCATATGCTCAGAAAAGGACTGCAAAGCACCAGAAGAGGCCGATTTTGTTCATTAAAACACTAAGATTTCAGCATAGCACCATATCTGATTGTAAATGTGGTTGGTGGTCAGTTATGACCCCTCCACGCATAGGTTAGCAGAGATTTTTTGTAATCAACCTCCATATATACCCAGAGACAAAATGTATGAGGGTGGATGAATGTTATTGTGTTTTAAGCTTCAACTTCTGGAGACTGTAACTATTGTGATACCTGCAACGTCTGGTCTTCATTTTCAGCTAATATAAGCTTCTTTTGTTGTTAATTGCTCACTTTCCACTTCTTCTTCTTTGTTCCAGGTTGTGCCTGTTATGCATTTTTAATATGCTTTGATGTTTAGCATTAGAGGGGCTGTCATCCCACCTCTGTGTTAGAATCCAGTTAGTATTATTGAATGTGTATGCAGATTTTTGTTTACCTAGTGACAGATAGTTGTCATTCTGTCTGTGCATTAGGAAATAGTTTTACAGACCTTTAAACTGGTTGTAGCTAGCCATCACAGGGTCCTATGCATCTGCTGGTGTGATCAGTATTCTCCATCATCACATTTTCCTTAAACTGTGAGTAACTGATGGTCTAGAGCCTTGTAGTCTGGGTGTGTTCACCCATGTCTGGGGTTAAGCATAGTAGAAGTGGTTATCTGGCTTGAATATGCAGCATTTCTTTCATTCATCCACCATTTTTCCAACATTTTGTTGAGTTTGTAATGTTCCCAAGCATCTCTGAGATACAACCTAGGAGAGTTTCTTGGGGTGATAACAGCTACAAGCTTCTCTCGTTCTCCAGCTTCTACAGGAAGGGACCTACAACCCCTTAACTCTTGTACCAGCTGATATATTTTCCAATATGTAGGTGCCGACCTACAGAAGGCTACAAACTTCACTCATTCTCCAGCTGCTACTAGAAGGGAGCTCCAACCCCCTGATCTAATTACCAGCCACTCCTAGCAGGAAGCTTCGGCTTCCTCATTGAAATCTCCAACCCTTAATATCCTCCAGAGACCACTTTTCATCAAATTTTCATACTGGACCCATCAGTAACATTGAAGCTCAAAATCAATCACCACTACAATACAACCATAAAATACATCTACATCAACCAATCAATGAAACCCAATCATCAATAGTTGATATAACTGAAACCCAATCATCACTTTCTGAATCAACCAATCATTCAAACTTCTGATGCAACTGAATCAAACAATCATTGAAACCTCTAACACAACTGAATCACGTAATCATCAATTTCTGAAACAACAGAATCAATCATTCACTCAAAAACCAATAAACTTATACTTAATCAAAATTCAACCAATCAACTGGATCAGTCAACTGGATCTGGACCCAAAACACTGCATCAACAACCAGAACCAACTGTAACCTCAAAAATCATATGTCAGAATGTATATGCTACTTCAATGAAGCCAACCTGCATGTATACGCTACTTTTTGTAACCCAACTTGTGTATACCTCTAAAGATACTGAATCATAAAACCTCTAAACAAAAAATTGTACCAACTAGTGACATTATGAAGATCTATTGTCAAATTACAGAGTTCTAAATAGATAGAAGAAAAGATCACCCTTCTCACTCAATCAATCAATCAACCAGACTCAATCTCCTTATACAATCAATTTTACTTTCAACTCTAATAAAGACATCATTGATAAACAATAATAAAACGAAAGCATTGATCAGATAGATCATTCATCTCTGAACAACAAGATTTTCTTCTGCATATGCTACTTGGAAGTGTTGAACCAGCATGTATACACACCTTCACCAAGGCGAACTAATGTATAGATCTGCAAATAATAACTTATAACTTTGTAGCTATTCTAGACTTCAAACATACCCAGATCATAACATTTAAAGGACAAAAAATTTGTTAGCACTCAGATCTAGCCTATTCATTATCAGATCACATAATGATAAGTCATTCTAGGACTTATGATCCTAATCCATCATTAGATCTCATCCATGAGCAAACATTCAGGTGCATACTTAGTTCAGATCAAGCAAAGCATCAAAAACCCATAACATGTATATTTTATTTTGATCTGACTCTTCATAAGATATTCATTACTGTTGGACACCTAATCCTAAATGGGTTAGTGTGGAAGCTAAAGAGACTAAGCAGTCCAAGGGACCTTGGGATGTGAATCCCAACGGTCACGACATGTACTATAAATATGTATCATTTGTGAATAAAAATGGAATTGCATGCTTTATCTTTTACATCTTTCTTGTTGTCCATGTTTGTTTAACATGGTATCAAAGCAGGCGATTGTTGGTCCTGCTCCAATTTGAGCCACTTGTTTTTGTGGTCTCTATATATGTCAGTTCTGTGTTACCTGACCTCTTTCGCACTGCACATCTGTTTGCCATATACCATTTATAAAACCTGCGCCCTGCTCTTCTGTTGCGCTGTCATCCTGACCTGACATTGAAACGTTTGAATGAGACCGTTTTTTAGCGTTGAAGCGGTGATTGCTTCTGACATGGTATTTGTCTGCTATGCGTTTGAATGAGACTATTTTTTAGCGTTGAAGCGGTGATTGCTTTTGACATGGTATCTATCCGCTGTGCGTTTGAATGAGACCGTTTTTTAGCGTTGAAGCGGTGATTTCTTCTGACATGGTATCTGTCCGCTGTGCGTTTGAATGAGACTGTTTTTTAGCATTGAAGCGGTGATTACTGTCCAGTTGAGTTGCTAAGCTGTATCGAAATTTAACGGATCAACTCCCTCTTACCGTTGCCTCAGATTCGATTCCCGATTGATCAGGGTTCGATTCCCCACAACAATATTGAATCGTTAAAACTTACAGCTGATGATGAAGATTCCTGAAGGTAATTTCGAGTTCCTCGTGACCCGATCATATCATTCCCATGGCATTTGCCTCTTCCAGCCTTTCGAGCCCGCTCATATTAGGGGGAATTAGCACCATATACACAAACGGATTGGCTTTCCCTCCACATCCGAAGTGCTTAACCCTATGTTGCTTCACCAACATTCTGAGAGCCTTGCTCGTGTCGGGATTGTCACCGAAGGTTTCCCAGATGCTCCTCTGAAGGAACGATTGATTTTCAGAGGAGTTACGACACATCATAAAACAATTTATTAACACATTTGGTTGTACACCAACTCAGTTTAATTGATGGCAGATTTGGAGAGGAGTCACTATGAATAATAATGCTCACATTAAACTGGCAGCAACTTCAATGTCCCTTATACAAGGTCCGCAATCCTACTAAAACAGGGCCTTTACCCAAGGGGTTGGATTCCTTTTTTGTTTTTGCAGGGAAGGTTATTCAGCATCTGAATACGAAGCACAAAGCCGCATTGAGAAAGCAGAGAAGGGAAAATTTATTTGGCTTTGAGGGCATAGTCATATTTGCAGCTTCTGTGGTTGTTTGTGTTGTATATGCGTATGTGTGGCCTGTGCGTAAATTAACGACCCGAAGGCATGTGGTTGTTTGTGTTGTATATGCGTATTGTGTTTATGTGTGGCCTGTGCGTAAATTAACGACCCGGAGACGAGTTCAGGCAGAGCAGAGAAGAAAAGATTTATTTCAGTGAATCGAATTGTGCTACACAATCTTGATTCCTCTTTGGATGGATGATTTTTAAGTGCATAGCGGTGGGTTCATACACTGAATGAATACTTCTACAAATTCACATATTAATTCTTCGGGAGCTAACCGGGTGAGCGTAGAAATACCTGAGGAAAATCTCTGTACCATATGTACTGAGCAGCCAAAAAAAAAAAAGCCTTTACACCAAATACCATGCCTCAGTCTGTCTCCCTTTCATCTCTTGCTCTTGACTTATGCCACCGAAAATTGTTTTAATCCATGCACATTCGAAACTCACGAAGACCTAATTGCCATAATCGAATTTGCAGAAATTTAATCTCCAAGCTTTTGCTCTTGCACTTGGAAGACCTGGAGGCGCTTTATCTCACAAATGAGGCGTTTGGCCTTTTCAGTTAATGGCAATTTATCTTTGACAGTGTATGCGAATGGATGGAGCATGTAGCAAAGAAGAAAGTGAAAAACCTCACTCTCTGTGAATCACCCAGAAGTGAAAGGTTGATTTTTTTCCTCTCTACATCTCTTTTCTGCCCGTTGTCTTTCCTCAAGATTGGATTTTTCAGCTCCAGCCTTCGACAGATCTCCCATCTCTAGTGCACTGCGGTCAGGACGAAGACGAGAATCTGATGCAAGCAGCTTCTTTGGTGCCGTATCAAAACTGTTCATTTTGTGTGCAAAATATGTATATTGAAATTTGTCATTCTTTGGAAGATCTGCTTCATGCTGGTTGATAGCCACACTCTCCTGGATAAGATCAATTTTGTTTTGAAAAATAATTATATGTTTAAGACGCATGATTTCCATAGCAGCCAGATGCTCTAAAGTTTGAAGTTGAGGACAACGCTCATCTTCACATTTATATATTTTTGCATTGGCATATCCCAGTTTAATAATGATGTTACGCTCGAGTTCATTCTTGAAACGAACTGTGGACTGTTTATTTACCATGTGCCCAATTGTGCCAATGTTTATTGTAGCTTGACGAGGAATGACCTCTGGAGAAAGTGGATGCAACTTGGTAACATCCAACTTACTCAGGTCCTGCTCCATCAAACATTTTCGCGACATTGTTGCCACTTGACAAGCCCTTACAAGATCTTGTAGTAAGAGTACAATATTATTTTTCTGTTGTTGTTGCCTCAATTGTGTTTTTTAAGTGACATTGAAGAAAAATGGCCAGAATCATTGAAGTATTAGAGTTCATGAAAACTCTTATACAATCCACTGTTGATGACACATTACAAATCAGAAAAGGATCTCTTTCAGAAATTCAGACATGTCTACAAAATGCACAGGAAAAGATTGATTTTTTGCAGCTTGAATCACAACTACAGCAAG
>APFE031595551.1:96789-115337 GCA_000404065.3 Pinus taeda | reverse complement strand
CTTGCCAGTTTTGGAAGAGTTCCGAGAACTGCACTAAGCGTTCCAGTGTTGGTGGCCATCCTTAAACCACCGCCCTTTATACCAACATTTCATAGAGCACATTCAGCCTAGTGCTGCCATGCATTTTTGCAAATTACTTCATATGAATAGTCACAATGAAGCGATAAATACAAATCGAGATATGCAACAACGTTCTCTTCTATTTCCTAAAGTTATCTTTAATATTTAAGGATTCAACTTTCAGTATTAGAGACAAACACTTGCTTTGTAAAAATAGATTAAATCATGTAAAAGGAAAATAATGAAACATTCACTGTAAACGAACTAGCGAACCAGAGTGCAAGGTCTTGCATGAATTAGTGCAGGAAGGATCTCATCTGCATGATCCAAGCGAAAGAAAACCAACAAAGGAATTATATGAAACTATTTAATTTAACTTTCACACAACGGATCTATTCACACTTGACTATTTAATGGAATAAAACAGAATTCATAGGCAAGCACAAAATTCGAGATTCAAATCACACTACTATAAATGAATAAAGTTAACACAACTTTTAAGATAACAAGAAAGAGGGTAAATGAGCTCGTTTCCCATTTTAGGAAAACGAAAACCTTTAGCACGTTATCGATACATCAATGAAGAATTACATGCAGAATGAAAAATCCATGGTGCAACTCCTTGTACTAATTTTGATCACCAAATTTACATGAGAGTTCAAGTCCAACCCAGAATGAGGGTGACAACGAAATTACAAATAAACCTGAAATTACAATGATATGTTATCGATATCGCTTGCTATCTAGTTCTATATGAAATCTACATTTTATACAACCTTTAGCCTATGGCCGTAACCAAAAATTACAGTCATTCCAAATCAAGCCTTTCGGCTGAAACAAAAATAACAAACAAAATTACAACTTAAGCCGATGTCTATAATAAAGTGCAAACTATTCGTGGCCATAGACTGATCTTCGTCCATATCCCTGATTATCCTTTGGTTTAATTTCAACTGCAGATAACTGCAACTAAACTGGACGGCATGGACCAAGATGGCCGCGTGGAGTGATCGACTGTTATGGAGATCACGAAACAGATAGTTGTTGGCGGTGTAGGAATCTTCCTACACTAGATCAATCTAGCATAACGCTTAATACTTTAGCTTTATCAAATACTTTAGGAAAGTAAATATAAGTTACAAGAAATATTTAAAGGCGCGAAATATAAAAATGATTAATTAAGCACTTAATAAACCTTAAACATGAAATATGAAGTTTATATAGGAATATACATTATTCTTGGACTAGTGCAGGAATGAGGAGGTTTATGTAGAAAAACAGAGGTTATTGGTTGTGGTTTTGTGATAGGAAGGTGTTGTGGCCACCAACAACCCCCCTTCTTATTTAGTGTTATTACTAATACTAAATAAGAGGGGAACCTTAGTCAAAAAATTAAAAAAATGAATTAGTGCTTGTATTTCATTTTTAATAAAACTTACCATCATAAACTTAGGACTATACCTTTGAAAAATAAAAAAAGCTTAAGTTTCATGATGAGAAAAGACAAAATCACTGCTTAAAGAATATCGCATCGCAGAAAGGATAACAGGATGCCTTCTTACAAGCCAAAATCTGAGATTGCGAGGTTGCGATGCGAGATTACATATTAAAAAACATATAGATCACATCACATGCCTTAAAATGCACTTACGCTGGAAAACCACAGAAAACGCCGATATGCGATGGCACATATCGCAAAATCGCACCTCGCAAGAAATACATTAACACGAAATGGGCACATACTATGATTATGAGATATTGCAACCATGCGATATTGCGATAGAATGACAAAGCGATCTTATGAAAGAATAATAGAGTGATATTGCGATCTTGCGATAATGCGATGCAGTGATCTGCAATATTGCAAAGCAAATCGCAAAATCACTCCATCATAAATTTTTAGGGCTCATTATTCAAAAAAAACTTTTTTCATAAAACGAGACCTGGTTATGCACTTTAATGCTAATTAATGAGTTAGTTGCTAGTTGTTAATGAAATATTGTTTTGTGTTTATCGAAGAGCCAGTTCACGTAAGTTGGTATACTTTTGCATGTCTTCGACATTTAAAGCTTTCCTGTCACTGTTCCATATCATTACTCTCACCTCACTTATAAACTGAAGGAACGAAGAACAAAGAAATATACAAAGCAGTATACAAGATACTATGGGGAAGAAAGGCAAGGCTCCAATGTCTGAAGATAAAGAAATGGCACCCTTGTCCACAGACACCGCATGCAATAGAGATGCAGGTATTTCCACTTGGGAAGGCATGTATAATCTACTTGAGGAGGAGAATCCCAAGATAATGGAGTTCATGGCTACTGCAGGTTCATAGGGTTCTTCTAAGGCATCAGTTGTAGATTTAGCTTGTTCGTTCTTGCACCGGATAGCGGCGAGGCCCAAAATTCTCCCCTACACAGATATGGTTAAATGGGTACTGGACAACGTAGACATAAATAGACAATTTAAAACTCACGGTCAAGAATTTATGGAATTACTATTTTCACAAAATTTGAATTGTACATCCACTAAAAGAAAGCAATCAAGAGGCGAAAATTGCACCAAGGAAGCCCGGATCAAGATACGGAGGTAGTTTCTGATGTGCGATTAGCGCTTAGCACTAATCATTTATCACTGGGTAAAACTTCTTGAAATGGAAAGCTTCTAATTACTCAGCTACCTGGTATCTACCGAAGGTACAATAGCTACAAGCAGACTAGAAACAGAAATCTCAAGAAAAGGTAGAATTAATTAGAAGATTAACTAAGTTGAATTGGGATTCTTATTGGGCTTATTTAGTGAAACCACATAGCTAGTGTATGACTCTTAAAAGCATCATCAATTCTGCCAAAAAGATGGAACCAGATCTTGCCGATTCCGTTTTCACAGGGCAATTAAAGGCTGAAGTCAGCCAACCAACTCTTCTCAAGCAAATGCTGAATGCTTGCGATTTTAAGGAGCAGATACATAAATAGTTAAATGTTAGTTTTAGATTTAATTTTAGAAATAGTTTTGCTTTATTTTTTCCTAGAGAAAGGACGGTCATTTATACTGTATCCTATATTTTTGTAATAAGTTATTTTTAGATGTAGTTAGTAGTATTTAAACCCTTCTCATGCATTTAGAGAAGGGTCCAGAAATTTATTAAAAAATTGTCCTCAGAACATGCACTTTTGCACCCTTCGAGGAGGTTTTGATGAATGAATGGAACAATATTTATTGATTTTTTCATTTAATATCTGCTACAGATGTTGCACTTATGTACTCTTAGTGGATGTTGGATTAAGAAGAGATAAATCGTTATCGCTTGAAGCTCATGAGTAGAACTAGTTATAAATGGTACTTCTATCTCTTAATTTTTTCTATCTTTTGTGTTAAAGTGATATTCAAGTTCAGTTGTTTATATATTAATGCGTGAATGCCTAAGTTATCATTTGGCACTTTTGTACGGTGATAGATATTTATTTATGCTTAATGTATGAGTAGCTTATTGTGCGATATGTTTTTCACAACTGTTTTGTCTAACTTTTTATGCGAAGTAGTTTATATATATTGAATACTTTTCTTATAATAGTTGAATGATCTTTATTACCGATTGTTATTTGAAATCATTTTAGATCGCATAGCAGAAAGATTACACCACGGGTTAGTGTAGATTTAGATGTTTCTGTTTTCTTAGAATACAATTGCATGTCATTAAATTAGAATTAGAATTAGAGCATCTTAGTTAGGAACTGTTAGACCAGAAATATCAATCAATCACACACACACACTCATAAATTTTGAAACTGGTCCCATATCCCCAGTTGGACCCACCACACCAAACGGAAAAGGAGCTGCCAACCAAGGTCCGGACCGGGTGGGTATCCCCCTTATTGTAGGCCTGATTTTCGGGGCTTCAACATATTTGGCACTAGAAGGAGGGCCTCGAACTATGAATGGAAAGTAAATCCAAATCTAAATACCATTCTAAGAGTAAATCACCCTCACCGTCTCCCTTGACTTATCCACTGCATTTAGAATTTTTAAATCCAGAGCTAGAAGTCATAGGATCAACAGTCACTGCTACAAACCCTGATATTTCAAAACAATCTACTATTGAACTTCCTGAAGTTGAATCTCTGATTCACAAACTTCAGTGATTTTCTATATCTCCTCCAAGATTTGATAAATCTCAAGGCAGCGTGACTTTGTAATATAACCCTGCTCATCCTCTAACCAGATTAAAGAGTGAAAAGTTTGGTGTTCAATCAACTGAGTTACCTCTACCCACAAGGAAGAGAGCAAGGAAATCACCTAAAGGGTCCGATAGCATGACTCTTTCATCATCATCATCCATCTCAAATTCCTCACCACGAAGTCAACCATCCACTCCACCACTTCAGATCATTGTCCACCAGCCTACTGGTATTTCTACATCTCCTTCTCAATCATCTGAAGTCATAATATCCTCATCTTCTCAACCTCAGGGATCATCTTCTGCACTTCCCTCCATTAGTGGATCAGTGATGGCCCAATCTCCATGGAACAACCTAGGGGCAGTCTTAACGCCTACTCCTTTGAGTCAGCTACCACCCCATCCTGAAAAATGGATGCATAAGTTTAATCCTGAAAAAGGCATGCTAGCGGAAGAGCATATTAATAACTTTATGCTATCCATAAATCTTAATGGAGTTACTAAAGAAGATGTTGTCGTTCAACTTTTTCCTTATAATCTTCAGGGAATAGCCAGATCATGGTATTTTTCATTACCATCTGGATCTATCACTAGTTGGGATATCTTCCAAGAACAATTCCTCATTAAATTTGGTGATGATAGGTCTACAGTGATGTTAATCAGTGACCTATCAAACCTTAGGGCCGAGTCAAAAGAGCCTATCAAAGATTTCAATTCACATTTCAATAAACTATTAAACAAAATTCCTACTACTCCAAGCCTAGTGAAGAAGTGCGAAGTGAATGGTACATCACTACCTTACCATCAAACATAGAAATCTTCATGGACAGGGCTAATAAGACAACTTTAGCCGAAAATATGAAAGAAGCAATAGCAGTAGAGAAGCGTATTATAGCCCTTGAAAAGAAAACCACGATGGAAGAATGGAAATCCAAGAAGGTTACTTTCAAATAAGATCCCAAGAAAAAACAATCGAAAGATCCATTCGATTTAGAAGGATTTCAAAAAGTCTTGAAGACCATGTCTAATGAGATGGTCAACATTAAGAAACAAGTGGCAGAAACTTCTTCAAAAAATCCGTATAGACCTTTTAAAAGAAACCCTTCGACTGATTCAGAGCCCCCCAATGCTATTACAAGCACTAAATTTGAAGAAGAAGAAGAGGGAATCGTTACTGAAGAGAAAACCGATGAAGAAGAAGTTGTAGAGTTACAAGGAATGTGGGATTTCATCCTCCCACAAGAAGAAGATCAAGAAGCATTCCCGGTTAGTACACGAAGTAGAAATCAGCTTGATCCTCCTCAAACTACCCCTAAGCCAAAGAGTGCAAGCTCGATGATGAAGGATAAAGTCACAACCAAGAAAAGAACACCTAAAGTGACTCAAACCAACCCAGTCCAAACAGATTCATCTACTCCATCTAAAACGTTGATCATTTCATATGAAATGGAGTACAATATTATAGAAGATATGAAAAAGACTAGGGCCAACATCACTCTTTACGAATTGAGCAAGTTAAAACACCAGCAAAAGATACTTTTGAAAGAATTACATGCTATCCCAGTTGCACCTTTGCCTTCTGCTGTAATTTCTCAAGCTTCCCACGATATGGGAAGACCTCTGCAAACAACATCACGTTAATTGGAGGAAGATTGAGATCTCATACTCCCCCGTTTCTTATTACTTATGAAATTTTTAATAAAAATGTGCATAATTGCTTAGTAGATTCGGGAGCTTCATCGAATATTTTACCAAAATCAATATGTACAAAATTGAACGTTCAACCGCAAAAATTTGCTATGCGCATAGTCCAGCTAGATCGATCAAAAGTCGAAGTGATTGGCGAATTAATTCAGGTTACCATAAGGCTGTCATCCAACCCAAAGGTATGTCAAGTTATCGACATTTTAGTTCCTGATATTGCAGAATTTTCTGGCTTAATTCTTAGCAGAGATTGGTCAGAAAAACTTCATGGATATTTCGCAACTGGCTGGTCGCACATGTGGCTCCCTTACAATGGTAAACCTAATCAAATAAAAGTTGAACGAGAAAGACATCAGAAATTCATAGTAACGGAGCTGGAGGGGGAGAATGAACCGGTAGCATATAACAATAGTATTATTGGGAATTACTCAGTAGATTCTTTCTTAGGGAATTTTAATGCTCATACGTCACCTTATATAGAACATTCTGTTTTATCCCAAGTCAAAAAATTTTCTCAAACTTATAGTTCTAAATGTATTAATTGTTTAGGTAGTCCTGTAAATAAATCTTTATTTTGGAAATTATTTTTTGATTTTCTAAACCTAACGAAGGAGCAGGAGCAAGATGCGTGCTAGTTAGTCCAGAAGGAGATAAAACTATGTTAACTTGTAGACTCGAATTTGATTGCATCAACAATACTGCAGAATATGAGGCTTTGGTCCAAGGGTTGTACAAAGCCATCAGATTAGATGTCAAATACCTTCAAGTTTTCAGAGATTCTAAAATTGTAATCAGACAGGTACGTAATACTATACATTGTTTATCAGGTCATTTAAAACATTACCAATCTTTAGTTCAAGATCTGACTGAATAGCATTTAATATTTCACCAATTCCCAGACTCCAGAATGCAAGTGCAGACCTTTTAGCTAACATAGCTTCCAAACTTATCCCTTTAGAAGATTTTAGCCCTGATAGATTCTCAATAGAATTAATCTTTAGACCTTCTATTCCTAATAACATTACAAATTGGAGAATTTTCAGCGACGATCCTAACACCGTGAGTTTTCTCACATCTGAAGGATCCTACACCAATCAAATAATTGACGAAGACCAACATGACCGAAAATTGCAACAAGATAGCACTAACAATGCTATACCTACGTTGGTAGTTAAGTTAGAAGACCTTTATGATTTGAAAGATCAGTTTAAAATATCTACCAATTCGAAACTCCAAAGTTCAACTTTGAACTACGAATTAATAAATCTAGGAACTGATCCAAACCACAGAACATCAATCTAGGCTTTGGCCTAGCTCCTGAAGAAAAATTAGCATATATTCGTCTTTTGAGACATACAAAAATGTTTTTGCTTGTAACTATGATGAACTCAAAAGATATGACACTTCCATCATCCAACATACTATTCCAATGATAGACGATGAAAAACCGGTCCAACAGAAGTTGAGAAAAATCCATCCCAATCTAGAAAACTAGATCAAATATGAACTCAATAAGCTATTGAAAGCCAAAATAATATTTCCTGTTCGACATTCCAAATGGGTCTCAAATATGGTTCCCGCTAGAAAGAAAAACGGAGATATCAGAATCTACATTGACTTTCGAAATCTTAATAAAGCCTGCCAAAAGGATAATTTTCCTTTGCCTCCTATGGAACAAATATTGCAGGCAATCGCTGGGTCAGAATTAATGTCCTTTTTGGATGGATTCTCATGATACAATCAAGTGTTGGTACATCCCGATGATCAATTAAAAACCACATTTAGAACCAAATGGGATACCTACGCATATCAAAAGATGCCCTTTGGTCTGATCAATGTTGGTGCCACATTTCAGAGAGCCATGGACATCGCATTCAAAGGTTTAATTAATAAATCTATGGTAATCTATTTGGATGATATAACTGTCTATTCCAAGAAATGAAGCAACCATCTTAAAGATTTAAAACAAATCTTCCAGCGTTGTTTGAAGTATGGAATTTCACTTAACCTGAAAAAGTCCTTTTTCGCATTAAGTGAAGGAAAACTTCTAGGATTCATAGTGTCAAAATTTGGAATTCACATTCTCCTGACAGAATCAAGGAGATTTCAGAAATATCCCTACCTCACAACAAAAAAGCCATGCAATCCTTTCTTGGTCAGATAAACTTTGTAAAGAGATTTATTCCAGATTTTTCAAGAATCGTGTCTTCTTTACAAGAAATGATAAAAAAGAACTCAAACTTCAAATGGGGCCAAGACAAATATGAGGCATTCAATCTGATCAAGCAAGCAATTATGAATGCTCCATCTTTAGCAACTCCAAATTTTTCAGAGCCTTCTATTTTATATGCATTTACTTCCGACAAATCATACGCGGCGATACTCGCTCAAGCTAATCAAGAAAAAGCAGAAGCTCCGATTGCTTTCTTCAGTTCAAATTTACAAGGGGTTGAATTAAATTATTCAGATGTGGAGAAACAGAGTTATGCTATTTTCAAAGCAATCAAATATTTCTGACCCTTTCTACTCAAAACCCATACAAAAATCATAGTACCATTTCCAGCGGTAAGAAATCTTTTAGTACAAAAAGAAGTGGGTGAGAAAAGAGCTAATTGGGTTACTGCTTTATAGGAATATGATGTATAAATCAAACCAACAAGTATTGTAAAAGGTCAAGGCTTTTGCAAAATGTTGGTCGGAGCATCGCTTATCTCTGAAATTCCATATGCAGACATACAAATGTATGAGGTAAGCCTAAACGATAATGAGTCATTATATTCTGATATCATTTATTATCTAAAGAATGGATGTGCTCCTTCACACCTCGATCATACCAAGAAAAGAGCTCTAAGGTTGAAAGCCAAACAATATCAGCTCGTGAACGATGTTATTTTTAGAATAAATTATGATTATGTTCTCCTTAGATGTCTTGAGGAATCTGAAGATAAAAAAGTTTTGCAGGAACTCCACGATGGGCCAACAGGCGGACACTATGCTGGAGATGCTACTGCACATAAAATCTTACGCATAGGCTATTACTGGCCCACATTATTCAAAGACTCGCACAATTACGTGAGGAAGTGTCAAGTCTACCAAACTGTTGTTGGGAGACAAAAGAAACCATCCTTGCCACTACAGCCAGTCAACATTGAACAACCTTTTGATCAGTGGGGATTGGACATAATAGGTGAGATCGTTCCTGACTCTTCTAAACAACATAGATATATCCTTAAAGCAACAGATTACTTTACTAAATGGGTAGAAGTAGTTCCTCTCAAGACGGCTGAATCTAAACATATCATTGAATTCATAAATCAATTTATAATCACCAGGTTTGGGATGCCTTCCGCTTTAATGTTTGATAATGCATGATACTTTTCTGGAAACGAAATGACTAAATTTGCACTTAAAATAGGTTTCAAACTTAAATATTTTTCCAATTACTACCCACAGGGGAATGGGTTAGTTGAATCTACAAATAAAAACCTAATCAGGATTATCAAATGAACAGTTGACCAAAATCATAAAAATTGGCATAAGTCTTTAATATATGCTTTATGGGCAGATCGAATAACGCAAAAAGCCTCCATCAGCACTTCTCCGTTCAATTTAGTTTATGGAAAAGAAGTGGTTCTTCCAACTCATTTAGCAATTCCCTCTCTATCTTTAGTTCAATATATTGATGAAGTACCAACTTCCTCCTTACAACTAAGGCAAATGGAAATAATTAAGTTAGAAGAACAATGAAACAAGCCCAAAGAACTCAGGTTCATCACCAAGCATTAGTGAAATCCTCTTTTGATTCAAACATGATGACCAGAAAAGATTTTCAGATGGGAGATCTAGTTTTAAATGGGACAAGGCCATGAGGAAAAGGGGAAACATACAAAATTTCAACGAATGTGGCTTGGCCCTTTCCAAATCATAGAAGTCATAGGTCCATCCACTTTTATGTTACGGGATTTAACAAGAAAGAGAGATTCTTTACTTGTTAACGGACAAATTCTGAAGAAATATTTTCCTTAGAAGATTATTCTTCTATTTTGTAGATTAGATTTTTATTTTACAATAAAACCAGTTGTGAATGGTTACATTAGGGATTTACGAAAAAGACACCAATTCTCTTTTAGATTTTGATTTTTCGCTTGTATAAATAACAAATCTTTTAGAAAATTGATCTTTATTATTGAAAGATATTGTTAAAGGCTCTAGCCTAGAAATGATACTAGTTTCAACTTCGTAAAATTTGATGAAAACGACCTTTAGTGAGAAATTGTTTTATATTAGTGCAATGGAAGGTATCAATAACAAAACAAAGATTCTCTGTAGAAAAGCTCTTTCCAAAAACTCTACCATTGTCATCCAGAGCTATCTTAAGGAAACAATGACTTCCTCCCTACTTAGGAAATTACAACTTTCAGTGAAACAATCCAAGGATACACTGTATCTTAAAGAGTGAGAGGTCTCATCACAAGCCGGCTTATCATAATCACAGATATTATAACTTGCTGACTTTGCCAATACTCCATACCATAACAGGGCAATGACTCAAGATTGTTAAAACCAAAAGGCAAGGGGTCTCATCATGAGCCAGCTTGTTCAACAAAGTTATAAATCAAGTGAATGATTGTGTCATAAATTGGCTATCAAACCAAGACATTGTTCTTTAAGGGTAGAAATAAAATGAAAGAAATAAGTGTACATATGGATTCCTCTTTGAAAATTGTATGTTTCTCTAAGTAGGATACAGGATCATTGTTGAGTAACAGGTAACCCTATCGAGGTTATGAACGCTTGCTGGCAGCAGAGGCTCTACCTACGACAAATGATCATATTTAAAATTGATTTACGGAGAAGGCTTTGTTTTATCTTTATAAACCAAGTAATGACTGATGTAGATACAAGGACTAGCTTGAGGGAGCAAATAATCAAAGCTGAAAATAGAAGAGACAAAATATCATCGACAGGTTAAAGCATAATGTACTTTATCTTTATATAATAAAGTTTAACTTTCTGGAAAATTTTCTGTTTTGGAAGTTTAGAAAATTTAAAAGAAAGACAGAGATAACTGGTTCTTCCAAGTGAATCGCCAATTGTTGTGGCCACCAACAACCCCCCATCTTATTTAGTGTTATTACTAATACTAAATAAGAGGGGACCCTTAGTAAAAAAATTTAAAAAATGAATTAGTGCTTGTATTTCCTTTTTAATAAAACTTACCATCATAAACTTAGGAATATACCTTTGAAAAATAAAAAAAGCTTAAGTTTCATGATGAGTAAAGATAAAATCACTCCTTAAAGAATATCGCATCGCGGAAAGGATAACAGGATGCCTTCTTACAAGCCAAACTCTGAGATTGCGAGATTACGATGTGAGATTACATATTAAAAAACATATAGATCGCATCACATGCCTTAAAACGCACTTACGCTGGAAAACCGTAGAAAACACTGATATGTGATGGCGCATATCGCAAAATCGCACCTCGCAATAAATACATTAACACGAAATGGGCACATACTACGATTATGTGATATCACGATACTGGGATAGAATGGAAAAGCGATCTTATAAAAGAATAACAGAGTGATATTGCGATCTTGCGATAATGCGATGCAGTGATCTGCGATATTGCAAAGCAAATCGCAAAATCGCTCCATCGCAGATTTTTAGGGCTCATTATTCAAATTTTTTTTTCTTCATAAAACGAGACTTGGTTATGCACTTTAATGCTAATTAATGAGTTAGTTTCCATTTGTTAATGAAATATGGTTTTGTGTTTATCGAAGAGCCAGTTCACGTAAGGTGGTATAATTTTGCATGTCTTCGGCATTTAAAGCTTTCCCGTCATTGTTCCTTATCATTACTCCCACCTCACTTATAAACTGCAGGAACGAAGAACAAAGAAATATACAAAGAAGTATACAAGATACTATGGGGAAGAAAGGCAAGGCTCTGATGTCTAAAGATAAAGAAATGGTGCCCTTGTACACAAACACCGCATGCAACAGAGACGCGGGTATTTCCACTTGGGAAGGCATGTATAATCTACTTGAGGAGGAGAATCCCAAGATAACGGAGTTCACAGCTACTGCAGGTTCACAGGGTTCTTTTAAGGCATCAGTTGTAGATTTAGCATGTTCGTTCTTACACCGGATAGTGGCGAGGCCCAAAATTCTCCCCTACACAGATATGGTTAAATGGGTACTGGACAGCGCGGACATAAATAGAAAATTTAAAACCCACGGTCAAGAACTTATGGAATTACTATTTTCACAAAATTTGAACTTTACATCCACTAAAAGAAAGCAACCAAGAGGCGAAAATCACACTAAGGAAGCCCAGATCAAGAAACAGAGGCAGTTTCCCATGCGCGATTAATCGCGCATCGATGGGTAAAACTTCTCGAAATGGAAAGCTTCTAATTACTCATCTACTTGGTATCTACTGAAGGTACAATAGTTGCATACGGACTGGAAACAGAAAGCTCAAGAAAAGGCAGAAATAATTAGAAGATTAACTAAGTTGAATAGGGATTCTTATTGGGCTTATTTAGTGAAACCACATAGCTAGTGTATGACTCTCAAAAGCATCATCAATTCTACCGAAAAGATGGCACCAACTCTTGTTGATTCCATTTTCACAGGGAAATTAAAGGCTGAAATCAGCCAACCGACTCTTCTCAAGCAAATGATGAATGCTTGCGATTTTAAGGAGCAGATACAAAAATAGTTAGATGTTAGTTTTAGATTTAATTTTAGAAAAGTTTTTCTTTATTTTTGCCTAGAGAAAGGACGATCATTTAAATTGTATCATATATTTTTGTAATAAGTTATTTTTAGATGTAGTTAGTAGTATTTAAACCCTTCTCATGCATTTAGAGAAGGGTCCAGAAATTTATTAAAAACGTGTCCTCAAAACATGCACTTTTGCACCCTTTGAGGAGGTTTTGATGAATGAATGAAACCGAATTTATTGATTTTTACATTTAATATCTGCTACTGATGTTGCGCTTCTGTACTCTTAGTGGATGTTGGATTAAGAAGAGATAAATCATTATCGCTTGAAGCTCATGAGTAGAACTAGTTATAAATGGTACTTCTATCTCTTAAATGTTTCTATCTTTTGTCTTAAAGTGATATTCAGGTTTATTTGTTTATATATTAATGCGTGAATTCCTGAGTTATCATTTGGTACTTTTGTACGGTGATAGCTATTTATTTGTGCTTAATGTATGAGTAGCTTATTGTGTAATATGTTTTTCACAACTGTTCCGTCTAACTTTTTATGCGAAGTAGTTTATCTATATTGAATTCTTTTCTTATAATAGTTGAATGATCTTTATTACCGATTGTTATTTGAAATCATAATAGATCTCATAGTAGAAAGATTACACCCAGGGTTAGTGTAGATTAGATGTTTCTATTTTCTTAGAATATAATTGCATGTCATTAAATTAGAATTAGAATTAGAGCATCTTAGTTAGGAACTATTAGACTAGAAATATCAATCAATCACACACACACACTCATAAATTGGGAAACTGGTCCCGTATCCCCAGTCAGACCCACCACACCAAACGGAAAAGGAGCTGCCAACCAAGGTCTAGACCGGGTGGGTATCCCCCTTGTTGTAGACCCGATTTTCGGGGCTTCAATAGAAGGGGATAAAAATGGGGCATTTTGGCCTACTAACATCCTCCCATCCCTAAGTTTTTGTGTGTCGTCACACAACCTGTACCTGCTGAAAAACTTCAATGTAGGAAGTCATATTTCAATCCTACACCTAGATACTGATTCCTACCTTCACTACCTTCGTATTCTTTCCTCGATATTTCTTAAGTTGCTTAGTCACCTTCTTGAGGCGCCTGTAGCATTTAGAAGCCCAAAACTTCCATATCTTCACTTGTCGTTTTTGCTCTTTGACCTCTTATGCTAACTCTAACTTGCCTTGCTTCTGCCAAGTCTGCTCCTTCATGACCTGGTTTAGTGATTCCAAGTCATGAATTTTTTGCTTGAGCTCTACTATCCGGTAATTTAGATAAATGGTAGAGGTCTCCATTTCCAGCTCATATAGTGTGATCACTTTCTTTGCAACTGATTCAAAACATGTACTGTTGTTGCCAAGATCAAAGTCATCTTGGCCATCCAGCGTCTACATCATAATATCACCAAGGGTTTCAGTGCCAGGGGATTCTATGTCACCAAGGGTTTCATACTCCTATGTGTTTAACTTAATAGGAGTTTTAATTCCCTATACATCCAACTCAACAGGGACTTCAGTACCCTGTTCATCAAAATTGTCGAGGGCTTCTTTGTGTTGCGCCTCGTCATCTAACTGACCTTCTGTCGGGTCTTTACTTGCACTTGTTGTGATTCTTTTCTTCCTCAATTTATGAATGAAGGTGACCAGAGTATGTCATATTCCTTTTTTGCATCTTCTTCATTCCCCACTAAATGGGCTACTGTATCTGCGAGAACCGAGAGGTTATGATCTCCAGGTGAAGCCTGGGGTGTCTCATCAATCAAGATTGGGGAGCTCGACTGAGCGCGACTTGTCCCCGAATAGATAGTCCTTCTCCTCATCGAGGTCCTTGTCATTCTTATTTTCACTGAGGATGGGGTTTCTTCAACAGTTTTATTCCCTACTTGCATCGTTTTGTCTTTACTTTTTGTCTTAGCTTTCGTTTTCTTGCCTACACTTTTTCCAGTTGACTCCCTTGCTTCTCTCCCAAAATTCTTTCAAGAATGCCTCCCAGGTTATTCCCTTAGCTTCCAGCTCTTTCTTGACTAGGATTTCAATGAGCCTATGATGGTATAGTCTATTTGCAACCCAAATGGTACTCCCATTCTACACTCCTTTCGCAATTTTCTCTAAACTTCGGAGCAAGTAATAAGGGAAATTAATGTGTTTCCCTAATTCAAAATGCAGCAACAACCTAATATGATATGTGAACGTTAATGTATAACGTCCCTCGAAGGTCAAACATTTATGTAATATGTATAGGAGGTCTCGCCATTTTCCAATCATGGCACTTTGCGGAAGCCCTTTCTTCTTGTCGACCTTGAGCTTTCGATTGACCACAAATCGACGCCATCTTTTCCTTTCTATCCTCTCCTTCTTGAACCATTTTTCACCCACAGTTGACAAGCCTGTAGCTCATTCTATAGATTCCTTCATGACTTCAAATCCCATTGAGCCTACTTTAGCTCAGCCCTTCTCGAACGTCCTTGCAAATTCTAGAGCCACGGCTGTATCAAACCCATTGAATTTCTGCAAAAATGGGAGAAATATCAATTCTTGCAATAGTGAAAGACTCCCTCAATACTCAGCTTTTTGCTATATTTCCCTCAAAAATGATGTTCCATGTCTCATGGTCGCCATCTATATGTTGAATGCACCTTAATTCTTTTCCACAACTTTGGAAAGATTTCACACTACAGAGTGCAAGGGAGCTGCCGAGAATTTTAAGATGGAGATCAAGTCGTTCCACTGTCTTGTTAACCACTCCCATCCAATCACATTCAATCATTATTATTTCCTCTTCGGGATGGATGCACACACGTATCAATATTTTACGACATACAATGATAATTGGAGGAGGCTAAAATTTTTACGGTGGTGGTGTAATGACCGTGGGGGATCAGATTATGAGGTGAGGTGAGCGAGCACATGATGGAGGATATTTTCAATGGAGGTAAGTTTAGGATTTCAAGTGGGTCTATACTATCCCTGGTTGCCTCATAATTCACATAAGGTGTACTTTGGCACTCATTAAAAAGATTAGACTTCAGAACCTAAAATATCTTGCACTTTTAAATGATTTCTCCCTAAGTTAGTAAATGATAAAACAAAGTTTTAACCAAAATTTAAATAATACAATTTTATGATCTATCATTATGGTAGTTATTCATCTGCAGCAAAAAAAATGTAAAAATCAATAACATCCTACTTATATATTGTGTGGAAAAAAATTTCTACACTCTGTTTGCGTGCCTGCACTAGTTGTGCTTGGACTGATCCTGCTTGCATTGCAGCGTGCTGGCATTGAACCTGCCTGCACCAATCATGCATGTTCCTGCACCATGGTTTTCTGTAGCATCGTAGAAAGAGGGTATAATAAAAAAATAGAAGTTATTTCTTTGGCTAGATTTTGAAAATTTCCTGAACATACAAGAGAAGTTTTATTCGCCATTCTTTGGTGCTTCATGAGCATGCCTTCTGATCTAACTTTCTTAGATCCTGTAATCAATCGATGAGGGAACAAAGAAGTGGGAAGGGGTAATTTTCCGAATGGGAAGGAATGTCATAATAGGGACTCCAAGAATATCACTACCAAGGGGGATAAACAAGAATGGGATGTGGGAAAAAATTCAAGCGAGAAAGGAGGGATTTTATGAAGTTGGATAGGAATAAAAAAAATTAGAAGAGAAAGGAGGGTGATTCATTATGGGATTCAGAAAATAAAAACAGTGGGAATTACGAAATGGGGAAATAGAAGAAAGGCATAATTTTACCTTCAAGGTCTACCTACACTAGTGTCAGAAAAGTAATTGCAGTGGGAATTAAGCGTTTACTTGGATAAAAATTCCCATGTTAGTTACCCCAAACTTGGGTAAGGGTTGGGTTCCTTGAACCTACTTCTTCTTGGTGGTAGCCAACATATCTATAAAATCAAGTAACATTCCCTTTGTATTGAAGTTTCAATCTCCCTACCAACATGCTAGTTTTAGGTTGATCCTTATGCAATCATGTCAGTGAAATAATTTTCATATTTACAGGAAAAAATTTATACTTTTCATTTTTTTTTTGTCATTTTTTTCTTTTATTATTTTTTCTTTTTATTGAGGAAAAGAAAGAATAAAATCTTCAACATGTTGGTGTTACCACCTACCAACTCCTTTTCAAATTGTTGTTGGAATTTCTACATAAAATCTCCTTTGGTAAGGGGCTGAAAATACACACCTTCAATCTATGCCCATTTACCAGGAATATATAATTATGTCCATCAATAGTTTTAATTTCTACTGCTCCATTTTCAAACACTTTGACCACCTCATAAGGTCCCATCTAGTGGGTATGGAATTTCCATTTAAAATATTTGAATCTAGAATCGTAAAGGACTACCCAATCACTTGGTTGGAATTGCTTCTTATGGATAGACTTTTCATGCCACTTCTTGCACTGTTGTTGAACCAAGATGTTCTGTTGAACATCATCCCTTCGAAATTCATCTAGCTCATTCAACTATAGAAGACAATGTTGTTGTGCTTCAGAGAGATCTAGCCCCAATTGGACTGCAGTCCTGAAAGTCTTGATATGGAATTCTATCGGCAAGAGGACTTGTTTCCCGTACACCAGCTCATATGGTGTGTGTCCTGTGTTGTTCCTCCAAGTGGTTTGGTATGCCCACTAGGCTTCTGGTAATTTTTCAGCCCAATCCTTTCTGTGAATATTTACTGTCTTTATGAGGATGGACTCAATTACCTTGTTTGTGGACTCCACCTGACCATTTTCTTTTGAGTGATATAGTGGATATTTCCTTTGCCGAATTTTTTACTTCTCCATCACACCCTGTACCATATTAGAAATCAAATGTGGTCCATTGTCAGAAACAATTTCTCTAGGCACACCAAATCTAATAAAGATTTCAGCAAAAAGAAAATCAACAACAACTCTTTCAGTAGAAAAGCAACAACTTTAGCTTCTACCCAATTTATAATGAAATTTGTACAAACCTGTTGAGGCCTTGAAAATCGTTGCAACAAATTTGGGGGATAACCACCCGGTCCGGACCTTAGTATAGCTCCTTCTCCGTTTGGGATGGTGGCTCCGACTGGAGATAACGGGACCAGATTCCCGATAATAAATAAAAGGGATGGATGGGTGATGAATAGTTTGCTTTTGGTGATAGGCGACTAGCTTATTCTATTGACAAAAATAGGGAAACCAATACTAATCCCATGAACAACTTATTCATTCGGAATGCAGCGTTAAATAATCTTTATCTATCTAACAGGCATATAGATGACTCTGTAAAATAAATATGAGATATTCAATCATTCAAAGATTACTTCATATGAATAGTCACAATGAAGCGATAAATACAAATGACTACATTCACCGTTTATATCATCGATACATATATACGATTGAAAGAGAAGCATGCTATAGACAACCAATAGTGGAATGCATAAAGGATGCTGTGAAAAGCACATATATATAAGCGATAATAGCAAGAGTGATTTAAACAACAATTCATATAAAAGGAATGAGTACAGACGCAGATAATAGTACCATGTGAGCTGTCGATCAATCTGAAATATCAATCGCTATTCAAAATTCCTTCTTCAATACAGAAATGCTTTTAAACAAAGACAGTAGTGCACATTTGCATAAAAATCTTCCACATCAAATTCAGAATAATTGGTCCAGTTTCATAAAAGAGTATCCCTGAAGTACAATAGTGCAACTTCAGGGTTTAAGTCATATACAAAACTTTACAACCCTTTCTAAATGCATGAAAGGGTCTATAAATACTACTAAGCTAAAAAAATATATGAAACAAAATCCTACTAAATTGGCATCAATAAATGCTATCTAT
>APFE031595551.1:33059-67611 GCA_000404065.3 Pinus taeda | reverse complement strand
TTGTAGCTGAGATTTCTTCAAGTGTGCAAGGCAAGGATGGAGGGCCCCCACACCAAGCTAAGTACATTTCTTGGTTCAATTTTCATAGTTTTCATAGACTAATTTTTGTTTCAAATGTATTTAGATGTGTGATGATTGCTGAATGAATATTGGTTTAATTCTAATCTACATATGAAGGGACACAAAGGAATTTAAGTTAAATTCCACTTCTATTTGATCTTGGACTAAAACTGAATTTCATTCTCCATTTCTCATTTGAAGTTATTTCTGCATTTCTGGTTTGAAGCAATGGTGATTGTGATATAGTAGGATTGTGAAGAAGGACAATCTGGACCTCCTTAGTTAGGAGCCTCTTCTTTTACATCTTCTGCATCATAAAACATTGTTAATTAGTGCTCTTAGATATATCTTCATGAAGGTAGTATTGTAGGGAAGGACAACCTGGTTCTCCTAAGTTAGGAGCCTCTTCCCTCATATATTACATAAATGAAGTAGAAATTGTGAAAATAGGTTTATATTTGTAATATGTATTTATTTAAATCTTCAAATTTTATCTTCTAAACTTGATTATATCTGATGTCCATATATAGTGGATTTGCCTCCAAGTTTTACAAACCCGGATTGATAATTAAATACTTGTGTTAATTTAGTCAATAAATTAGCTCAACATTTTGGCGCCGTTGCCGGGGAGGTAATTATCAGCATAGTAAAAAAGAAGATAAACAAAAACACTAAATTTTTTAGCTAATATACATTTCTCTTAGTTATGTTTCTTTATGCCTAGAAATAGAGATCCTAAAATTAGGTTTCAAAAACAAAACCCCCCAATAAAAACATAAAATCAACAAAAAAATATAACAACAAAATCCATTTTCAAAGACAAGATGATGTTAAAGAATAGGTTACAACACTACTCCATTCTCCAACATTCTTTCTCATCAAATCTTTATTATCAAATAAATTTTCATGTCCAAAATTTCATTGAAGTATATTTTTCAAATTTGGATATGAGTTTACTTATGATCTTGTTACGAAAATGGATGCACTGGAAATTCTCTTATACTTGAGAGAATGAATTATTTTTCCAAAATAGAATAGGATAGAATAGAATAAATAAACAAGTCAAATGAATTCGCAATAAAACTTCTATAATAAATTTGTCTCAAACTATTTCTTCAAATCATTGTTCAATATTCATTTGAAAGGACTACATGGAAAAATGCAGTAAGAACAAGCCTATTTTGGGTAACCATATAGGATCATTTTGAAATCATGTTTTTTACATATCTCTTGAAATCTAGTTTTGGAATCCATTTTGAAGTTTTCAATTTATATCACAACTAAAAATGTGATCAAAAGCAAAACTAGGTCTCAAGTGAAATGTTGAGGACAGAGTTAGTACAACCTATATTTTAAGTGTCTAATGGAAACATTTTTATCTTAAATTCATAGGGAAGATAGCCTCTAGTTTCCAAATCAATTTGAATCACTTCAATTAGGTATCATATGAAAAAGTTATTCTTGAAATACTAACTACTTGTCGAAAAATTTGCAAGGTGACAATTCTAGGTCATGACTGTTCATTGGCATATTTGAAATACCAAATCATATTCTTTTCAAAACTTGTTTATATGGGAGATATATATTCAAGTCTAGTTTAATACACAATTTGAATCATCCCATTTGGAGGTGAAATGAAAAAGTTATGCCACATTTGGTGACTGCATGTCTTCAAAACAGTATAGTAAAACTCTGCCTCCTAGGTCTGTTCATCACCAATTTTGTGATATCAAGCCTAAGAATTTTTAAAACCTGTTTCTATTGGAAAGACAAAAATAAATCTAATTTAATCTCCAAGGGGAATTACATTGATCTGATCTTTATTGAAGAAGTTACACTTCAAATAGTGACTGTTGGTCTAGTTAAAAATTAACAAGCAGCTCTATCAAACATGGCACTCCTTATAGTTTTTACCATATCATTTTAAACCATTTTGAAAACCTGTTTATATTGGAGGTAGCCACATGAATTCACTTCAACTTGGCTTTGGAATCACTCTAATAGGATATCAAACAAATATTTTGTAAACAAAATACCGCTAGGAGGTCTAGGCTGGCCACCATTCCTCAAAGGGGTAAATAAATGCATTATGTTTGTTAATCATATTTGGACTTGTTTTCTAAGCAATGCTTGTAATGATTTACATTATTATTGGAAGAAGAGAGACTGTAAACCTCTCTTCCTCCATCATCTAATGTTGTATTGCAAGCAAGTGCTATGTTTTTGCAGGTCATAAGAAGAATGAAGGAGTGAACTCCATGGATGAAGTATTTTTCAAAGTCAAATTCATATTCCAGAATATGAATACAAATGTTCAAGTCAAAGCAAAGTGAAAATTCACCTGATGTTGAGTTCATTCAATGAAACTCAAACTCTTGAAGCTTGCTCTTCAATGTTGACCAACAACACCAACAAACCCTACAACATGATCGAGATCAAGGCAAAAAGACATGAAGATAAACATCAGAAGAAGCAGTCAAGTTCAGTACCATGTCAAGTCACATCAATCTTCAAAGAATCCTTTCATATTGAATTCATATTGTTCATGATTTTATCATCATCATTTGTTCATGATTTGAATTCATATTGTTCATCATCCATACTGTATGTTAAGCTCCATGACCAAGCATGTTGAAGTCCAGAATTACTACTACATCATGACTTCAATATAACCTATTTCCATAAACTTTCATACTTCCATACTCCATTACACCCCACCTCTATTCAGAAAAGAAAAAAGAAAAAATAGAAAAAGGTCAAAAATAATAAAGGAGTTTGGTTGTGAAAATCCACGAAAGTGGCACAATACAAACTCGAATTCATATAGGAAAACCAACTTGTTTGGCCGATATGAATTCTCTATTTTGTTTTACCATTTCTTTAGTTTGAGTTTGCAGGAATCATCCTCCAGAATAAACAAGACTTGGGGACAAGTCTTCCCATTAGCAAGGGGGGAAAGTTCGCAAAAAGAAACTTAATTGTGCAGCTGAATTGACGATGGAACTTGTATTGTTGGTTGTTGGGACCTAAAATATTTTTGAAATCAATTGCAGAGGGACCTGAAATGTTCACATAAACATGTATATATTGCATAAAGATGTACATGACAGAAGGGACCTGAGTTATCATAAATCAATTGCAGAGGGACCTGAACGACATCAACCATCAATGGACCAGAATCAATGAAGGATGCTAGAACATGAAGCATAAATAAGCTCTATGTTTCTATCTATCTATGATATTCGATCAAGACAACTTCATACAATATTGTTAAAGAACAACAACATTCATCCAATACTACAGGGAAGTACAAGTATCGTAAGTGCACAATTTTGTTCTTGCAAATTTACATTTTTGTAGAAATTTTTAGACGTTGTTAAAATTGAGTTAATACCTGAATGCATATTTTATATTCATCACATTTTTAGCCTATGTCCATCCTACATTTACATTCTACATTTACCCTAGACCTAATCCAATGTACATATGTACATTCATTCCATAACCCTAACATTTCATAACCCTAAATATCATTCTCTATTTACCTGTATTTATTTTCTATATTCCATATTCATTTCAAAACCCTAACCCTAAGTATTTTTCCTCTAAGCAAAAAGGATCAAGGTGAGAATTTAATAGGTTGAACCTGCACAAACAAAGGAAGCATTAGCCCTATGGAAACAATTTTAAACATGACCTAAAAATGGCCATTTTAAAATTAAGGGAATCATTGAAATACATATGAAATATCAAACAAACAAAATTGAAATGATATGATGCAATAAGGTGAAGTTATAATGGAAAATTGAATACAATACGATGGCAAACCTTATGGAAATATGCAACAATATCAAGCATATGGTAAAGGGTAAGATCATTTCAATAAATAGTGAATACATACAAAAAGGAAATATATCATAAGGCAAAAATTTCATAAGGAAATGCGCGCTAAAACATTTGCATGTTGCACATATGCACTTTATTGAAACATATTGAAGGCACACCATTTAAAACATATGGATTTGCATGGCTTCATAATGAAACATGGAGGTATAAGGTAGGCAGGCTTGCGATCATATGGCAATGTGATAATACGATGGTGTAAGATTGCTATGGTAAGCTAGTGGTAATACATTGAAATACGATGGAGACAGTCACGACATATCAATGAAATGATAAGGTGAGACTGGTCAAAAGAACCGACAATTAGCCAATAAGATTTGAAAACAGTCAAGCAATTGAGAACAAATCCTCTGCGCCTCTCAGAACTATTTTGCTGGTTGCTAAACACATTTTTTTTGACAGAATAGAAGGATGGCTTCAAAGATGAATGCAAATAATAAACTAGATGGTGGCGACAATACGGTATAAACAGTTCTATTCAGCAGTCAAATGGAGACTATACACGGCATAATGGACAAAACAGTGAACGGTCAAAATGTTTTGAACAAGCAGAAAAGCTTTGTGCGTATTAACAGAGAAGCAAAACGTTTGATGCTCAGAACCCTGTGCGTATTAATAGCTCTACCACTATTGATGCTCAAAACCATAAATTTGTTTCCATCACAGCCATTTTGAAGGCTCAGAGAAAACAATGAAGTGTTGAAAAATAAATTAGTGTATAAGCTTTGAGCTTGAGGTAAAAACGTTTTGAAAAAAACCTGTGCGTTTTAACAAGAGCTACAGCTACGCAGAACACACTCTCTCAACTATTATGCAACGTGGCCACAGGAAGGATGCAACCATGGCAGCTACAGGTACGCAGAACAGAAAATGACTTGGAAGGTAAAAAACGGGTCAAACTACATTTAAACAAACTCTGTAATGTTATTTTCCACAATTAAAATGAAACCCAGCTCAGTGATTGAGCCTTTCATCACGTGCATGAAGCTGGAGCCATAAAAAACGCAGAGAGAAATTCAAAGCTAAGCAAGGCAGCGTAGAAATAAGGCAGTTATACATAAGTTTTAACGCCGAGTTAAATTCCATAGATTGCACAGGCGAATAAGGTAAGATCGGATGTTTAATAAATGCAACAGAGGTTCATGAGGAAATCTGGGGATTTTTCTAAAGATCGCTGGGATTTGGAGTGCCATTAAACAATCCTCAGAACTCGCCAATAGCTAGGTAAACGCAGAAACTACATCTTGATTCCAGAAACTAATAAATACAAGGGTTAGATGAACAACAGTATTAATGAAGTAAACGGTTATGTGATAAGGAAACACGATTTGTTCATCAATCAAGGCGCTGAGTAAGGCACGAAAATTATGCAAAGCAATGTGGCAATCCAACCATATTTCGCATGCACAACACGTCATTCAAATATCTTTGGGATCATATGCGTATTTGGCAAAGTCGAGATAGAGCTTTTGTATAAAAATGACCTTTTATAGCAGAGGAGACAGAGTGTTATTGTTTAGAGCCGAGGATGCGTTTTTTTTAGTGCTGTTTCATGACATAGTATTTGTATGGCCGATACGTTTGTTTCCATTGTTACACAAGGATATATATTGCATGATTTTGATTAAAAGAGAACTGTAATGTGTAACAAAAACGTATACTGTGTACATGAATGAATTTTGGTTGCTACAGGGGATTGGATTGTATTAGTATATTGTGCATTGTATAGTAGAGGTTGTCAAAGGGCCGAGTCATTTGAGTTTTTGTAGGAAATGCGCTGACTGTTTGAAGAGCTATTAACGATGAAAATCATTTAGTTTTTAAACAGTGTAGGGGTTGATACAAACCATTGAATAGTGAGCAGCAAGTTTCTTTATGATGATTAGCACAGTGCTGAAGATTAGTTATTGAATCTTGGCTTGCATTGTGAATTATACAAGGAGCAGAAGAACAATATCTTGAGATTACATTAAGATATTTTTCTTATGTATTTCCATTTCAAAGCAGAGCTCAATTTTTTTACAAGAGGTGTTTGTTTTTTTTTTCTACAAAGGGTAATGATTTTAAAAAAAGTAGTGACTTATTGTTGTCGTGAGACAGAAATCAAACAAGCTTGCAATTCAATTGTTTTAAAAAGAGCATCAGAAAAGAGGTAAGCAGGATACTGGAGAAAAAAATTTGAAGAGAGAACTTGATTTCAAATTTGATGATCATGGAATTTTAACCAGTTCCGGAAATGCATTTCAATTTTTGAAAGACCACTATTTTTCGTTGCTTTTTCTGAGCAAAAGAAAATGAAATTTGAAAAACGAAAACATGGGTTTTCTTCAGAACGAGCCTAATTAGACTCCATGCAAACAACTTTCTCAAATTCATTTATATTTGAGATCTTTTTATGGTTCTTTTGACCCATATTTTGCAGATTGCATGGGTAAACCAGTGGCTAAATTGAAAGTGAATGCCTAGACATAAAAAAAAAATTGCTTCTTTTAATGAGATGTAAAGGCAACTGGATATTGGATGCTTTGAGTAAAGTTGTTGATTTGAGAGGGACATGAATCCTGTGTCGGAATGTATTGCAAAATTCAAATTTTATTTGTCGTTTGAAGCTGCTCATCTAGAATGCTATATTGGTAACGAAAGTCATCCACAAGAAAAGAGAAGAAGTACATGAAAGCATAGATATCCTTTTAGAGGTAGCTCAAGAGAAAGCTTCATCTTCAAGGGACAGAGCCATCGGTAGAACAACAAGGGAGGTCAGCATACAGAGGCAGAAGATCAATGAGACGAAGGCAAGCATGAGGACATGCTTGAAGATCAGCAAGGGGGAGCTGTTGGCCCTAAGTTTTGGTCCATTTTTGCTTACGGAAACCTACTTAATCCTTATATTTTCCATCCATTTTCCATCACATCCATCTCATTTTGATGTATTTTATGCATATTCAGGTGTTTAATTTTAATTTTGCAATTTCTAGAAGTTTTTTATGAAAATTGAGTTTCAAGTGCAATTTTGGACTGAATCAGAAATTCCGTAATAGCTATGTGGATGACATGTTTGCAGGACACTTGGGCTCGAGTTTGATGCATGATGGGAAATTGGGAACTAGGCTAAGCTAAATCCGTTTGGTTCGACCAAACAAGCTTTATTAGGTTGGTCAAGGTGGCAAAATGACTAGTCACCAGGGAAATCCCTAGGAAATAGAGGTAGTTTTGAGAGATTTTATGGGATTGACCATATTTCTTGGGATGATTGGATGAGTTCGACTTAGATAGGTGGATATGAGTAGATATGAGTGTTAGAGATAATATAGATCAGTTTGTTTCATTAAACCTCTATTTAAAGCCAAGACTTTGATGACTTTTGTAATGGAATTTATATGTAACTTTTGTATAATTTGAGTTGGAAGCTAATTTGAAGAACCTGTTTCATTTCTATTTGTTGTTCATGCTTGGTTGATTTACTGAAGTTGCTGTAGCTGAGATTTCTTCAAGTGTGTAAGGCAAGGGTGGAGGGCCCCCACACTAAGCTAAGTACACTTCTTGGTTCAATTTTCATAGTTTTCATAGACTAGTTTTTGTTTCAAATGTATTTAGATGTCCGATGATTGCTGAATGCATATTGTTTTAATTCTAATCTACATATGAAGGGAAACAAAGGAATTTAAGTTAAATTCCCCTTCTATTTGATCTTGAATTAAAACTGAATTTCATTCTCCATTTCTCATTTGAAGTTATTTCTGCATTTCTGGTTTGAAGCAATGGTGATTGTGATATAGTAAGATTGTGAAGAAGGACAATTTGGACCTCCTTAGTTAGGAGCCTCTTCTTTTACATCTTCTGCATCCTAAATCATTGTTAATTAGTGCTCTTAGATTTATCTTCGTGAAAGTAGTATTGTAGGGAAGGACAAACTGGTTCTCCTAAGTTAGGAGCCTCTTCCCTCATATATTACATAAATGAAGTAGAAATTGTGAAAATAGGTTTATATTTGTAATATGTACTTATTTAAATCTTCAAATTTTATCTTCTAAACTTGATTATATCTTATGTCCATAAATAGTGGATTTGCCTCCAAGTTTTACAAACCCGGATTGATAATTAAATACTTGTGTTAATTTAGTCAATAAATTAGCCCAACAACACCCACTGATATAGAAGCCCCAAATTCCTATTTTGTAGCCAACAACATACACTCCATAAGGAAATTAAAACTCTTTGTTATGGCACCCACTTGACTTGATTTCAACTTCACATTCACAACTTCTTGGTCCTCTATTCTGACACTCAACTTGATTTCTGCTCTCTGTAATTACCAAACCTCTGCCCTCTATTCTCTTCAGCAACAAACACAACATTATGCCTATGTTCTTGGTCCTCTACAATAGAGACATACTTAGCATCACTCAACTCTTGACCTTCAAAACTTCAACAACCCACATCTGCGTTCAGTCTATTAAACATCATAAGTTAGCCCTATCTAATCCACGTGCACACTCAACCTTTCTCAACATCTCTCTAAAACACACTCATACATGTCCCACGTAGTATCATTACGTGTATGTACTAAATCCTCATATAGTCTACATGTTATATGTTGACCTTGGCTATTCCATAGGCTCTCATGGCCTCTCTCAGCTACTCACACACACACACAACAATACCACATTTATCCCCACTTGCACAATTGCAATCCTCATTTGTTTTCAACTATTACATAGGGATTGATGCTGTAACTTCTGTGCATTACACTGCCCAAGTGTACTACAATATGGATTATCATCCTGTTCTATCTTATTTCTCAACCACTTTAGATGAATTAGATTAGAGAATGGGCTTTTGAGTTTTCTGTCATGCTGAGAATTATATCTCATTCCACCTGAACACTCAAGGAACCCCTAAATTAAGTTCTTCTTGATAAATATATGAATATTAGAATGGTTTTCCATGCTTATTAATTAATGCTCATTAAGGTCAAAATGTATTCTAACATGGCTCACTGAGTTGTGGTCAAATATCCATTAATCCCAACACTCTTTTCTTGTTTATCTCTCTGTGGCATGAGGGACACTCAGGTATGGTTAATTTTGTTTGAACTAGGCTCCATAAATTATTTTGAAAATCATGGTCCTTTTGCGTCTTTTCCTTATACAAGACATGGTATCCAAGTGTAGTTCATTGCAAACTCTGGTAGACATGGTCAAATATAGCACACAATGGTAAAGTAATTTTCGACCCATTCAATCCCTTCTAACTCCAATTGTAGTGTACAACCACATATGACACACCTACCAAATAGAGCGCAAAAGAAATGTCGACCCGTTCAAGCCCACTAGAGCTTTATATTCAGCACAAAGGCATTATGATAAGCCCAAGGCCCTTCTGAATTCCCACGTCACTTATTCGTTATTATAAGCTCGAAGCCCCTTGGTCATTTAACGCACATAAAATTCCACATGATCGAGACTTAGGTGCTCTTTTGTCAGTTGACGGAAACATCAAATGCTGACAACTTCTCCATCCCCTAGATCTGTTAACCCGATGATTCAAAATGGCGTGCCTTCAAAAATATTTATGGTAAGACACGAGGGGTTACATGTCCTTGTGGTTCCCCTTATCAAAACTTTGTGCCAATCCATAAGCCTCTCGAAAATGTGTGTATTTCCATATAACACTGTTGGGCCATGCCTCGTTCTCGCCACCATGTCTAGATGCCTTGTCACCTTGGTCATTTTGAATTGCCCACAACGAAAACTCTCGGGGAGTAACCTCTAGGGTGATGTGTCCTAGTGAGACCTCCATAACAAATACGAGCCATTCAACATCATGTCAGGTTACATGTCCTAGCCATTGTGTATTGCCATGTCCTCCCAACACCCTATCACCCCAGACATTTTAACTTGGGATGCAATGAAAAAGCTTCTAGAATTATCCTCCAGGATTATATGTCCCTATGGGACCACATTACACAGTTAGGCCAATGAAAAACTTGCAAGGGTGATGTGTATCTGCCTCCATTTTGACCTATCTACCATGTGTCACACTTTGAGTGGTGCCACGTGCCATCCATTTTCAACCCACTTGACCACTCGAAAGTGGAAAATCTCATGACACATGTCAGCTTCTGATAAGTCCACATCATGATGACGTCACCCTACCACTGTGTTATATCACCTGATAAGATCATGCCAAGTGTCCACCTACAATTGGACCATGTTGTCAAAAGTAGAGGAAAAAGGGTGTCGGGGCTTGGTTTTCCATTAATTTCTTTGTTATATTTTTTGGTCAGGATGGGAAGTTGTGTGGAAACTATTGGAAGTATCTCTGTCTCCTTGGATATTTCTTATGAATCTCCCTTTGAATCTTCTTGGGACAGATTGCCGAGGTTATGTGTCCAAGTGGGGCCTCTTCGTTAACCTTCCTGAACTTTGTATTATTCGACCAATTGTTGCATGACAATAGAGAAATTTTGAGGTCAAAAATGGGTCTCAAAACAAAAATGTACAACAAAAATCAACCTTATAAGAACTAATAGAATATAAGATGATGATGTCAACCATGGGAGATGATTTTCCATATTTGGAGTGAATATGTAAAATGATAAAAAATAAATAAAAAATGAAAAAACTATTTTTTTTCAAGTTGTATTTTCAACTTATTTCCCTATGGTTTTACTCAAAGTTTGAGCGGGAGCACTCATTAGATGAAAAAATTGTTTTTCATCCAAGGAGTACCCATGTTGAATATTATGATGGAACCCACTACCTGAAAAATGAGAAATACATGAAAAATGTGATTGCAATCACTTTTTATCATGTATTTCTTATTTTTTTTTGTGTAGCACGATCTATAAAAAATATTCAACATGGGTACTCCTTGGATGTGAAATTAAATTCCGTATCCAATGAGTGCTCCCGCTCAAAATTTGAATAAAATCATAGAAAGATACGCTGAAAATACAAGTTCAAAAAGTAATTTTATTTATTTATTTATTTTTCACTCCAAAATTCAATGAGGTAATCTAATATTATTTTATTATTTCTACTATTATTTTATAATTTTCCTTATGAGGCCCATTTTAGACCTCAAAATTTCTCTAATGCGCCACCTATGTATGTCCGCTCACCTAGGGCCAATTTCACCCAGACTTTGGTCCCGCGTTCCTTCAAAAATTCCTAGGGAAATATTTTCAGGATGACATGAAAAAGTGAGGTTGTCAACAACAATCAAGCACCAATCATATTATCTCTGAGCTTGGGTCTTATGCCACTTGCCTATGTGACAATGTCCCATTGTCTAGTCAGCCAGGTGCTTTCACCTCGCGCTGCAACGAAAAACTCCTGGGAAAACCCACCAAGGTGATGTGGCATAACGCCATCCCTCCTGAGCTTATCCCATTTTTCCGCCTGTCCATCATGTGAAACCTGTATGCATATTGGTCTACAGGGCCCAGGTAGTTGAAACACCAAATTTGACCTTTAAGGTCATACATCTTTGACCAATCATATCTATTGCTCCCAAGGGCCAAATTCAAACTTTAGCATACCATTGGAAAGATCTTTCCAAGCACTATCCAACTGTGCCACTTCCAGGAGCATCCGAACTAATCTCTTTAGGAACAAATTCTCTAAAATCCTAAGCCACCTAACCACCATAGTTATAATATTTATAGCTTCTTCAATTTACTTGCTTCTTTGATGGTTCTCTACTAAAGACTGCAGTAACCAGAAGACTCTCGTTGAGCTTGAAATTCCATGCACATCAATGCCAAACACACTATGGATCTAATATCAGTGCTAACCCAATTGATATCAATGAAAACACACTTGATGCCACCTGTCATCCTAACAATGCCAACTATCCATCAAAATATATCTGAGTGTTATGTAACTAGCTCACAAAATAGAAGAAAAGATAGATCAATGACTTCAAAATCAGCCTCTTCGAGGGGGTAACCTCCTTTACGTTACACAAATGAATAATTCTTGGATGATTCAAATGAAAAAACCTCCTTTCAATATAAAGGAGTCTACAGGGTCACAATATAATCAAAGCTGACATTACAATAATAATATAAGGGCACAACATTAACAAGAGTGGGCTTCTATGGGGCATAATAATAACAATATGGGGACAATAGGGGTACAACAATAAAAATAAGGGCTACAATGTCAATATTAATGGGCGAATCACTAGTATTATAGGGACCTAACATTGAGCAACAGAAAAAGGAGGGTTGTAGGTGAATACCTTATAAAACAGTCTCAACAAAACATAAAATTTACAACACATAATGCTACTAGGGAATTTGTTAATAGACTTCATCCACCACCAAGGAATTATAAATGTCATGATTTGGAAATTAATATTTATTTTACCTATTTTCAATTTACACCCATTGTTAACATACTTGTTTGCTTCTCTGTTGAAGTCTTTTGAGACATGGAATCATGCTTTGGATGAGATATCTTCCATAATTTTCTTCATTCCTTTCATGATATTTTCCACAGATTTATCCTTTGGGAGAGAGCCTTTAAACAAATGATATAGGATTAGGAGAGAATCTCCCATAACTATAAATGTGTCCACCTGATGTTCTTTGACTAATAAAAATCCCTTATATAAACCATATATCTTTGCTTGATTATTTGTTATATGACTAAGAACCCATGAGTACCTAGACACTTTGTCTTCCTTGAGGCCATAAAGTACCCCTCCCCTTTTGCCAGTCTATTCATGTAATTAGTTTTTATTAATGTCTCCTCGTGGGACACCGGGGTGGTTGTCTCACTCGGGTGTTATCCTCTCCACTAGGTTTCAAATCCCATGGGGGGGGGGGGGGGAACCATGGCCCATCATAGTAAGGCTGGATGGATAGGCTTTCAATTGGAGTCTAGGATCCCAACTCAAATTTCTGGTGGTGTCTAAATGTCTCAACCCTAGGATGAACTATGAGTGTATGATATATATGGCTTGCGAGTTGTTGCATATATCTAGGGAGGTTGCTAGTTCCCCATCAACAATTTTATGATTTAAAAAATAGTTTTTATTACTATAAATTTAATTTAATTTATTATGTTAAAAATTGTTAACATTAAAGTCCACGAGGTCTTGGATAGACGATGATTAGGAGCTCTGTTAAGGTACTCCTTGATGTGAAGTCACCGGTTCAATTCCCGGCCCGATTGGGGTGATATATTGGACATGATGAAAATGTAGTCCTACCAAGCTTACAAAAACAAAACGTGAACACTAATTGAGACTAATTGATATCTGAAAAATTAAATGTTTTTCTAATTATATTAATAAAAAAAATTTATAAATGGATTTGACATTTAGTTATATTATGTGTAAACCATAAATTGAAATCCTCATGTAAATTAAAAGCAATATGTTAGAAACTGACATGTACATTGAAATTAATACATTATAATCAATAATATATAAATTAACATTACATTGAAATCAATTTATCTTTAGAAATTGAATTAAAATTTGAAATAGATATACATTGAAATCAATGCATTTAATTGAGATGTAGACTATAATCAACATTGTTATGAATAATATATAAATAAAATAATACAAATATTGTAACTAATAATAATAATAAATAATGGTTAATTAATTAGTAACTAGTTAATGAAGAGATATTTCCCTAAAGACATGACCGTTGGTGAAGAGGTATTTTCTTAGGTATATAAGCAGGCTCTCACACTCATTATAATAATCTCATCAATCCTTTTACATAATATTCAATATACAATTACTTGTCCTACAATGGTTGTTTTTGCCTTTGAAGTATTATGAATATTATTGTTGGGTATACGAACTTTGTTCATTACATTGGTATCAGAGTTGTTCGATCCTCTAGTCACTCATCCACTGCATAGAGCTAATATGATCCAAACTTTGGCTATCAAATTTTGTGTCGTCACGATTCGAGTGTTTCGCTATACAAGTTTTGGAGTTTCTCCATCCTACTGTTAAGCCTTGGACATACACACACACACACATATATATAAAAGAGGGAAAATATATTAAAAAAAGGTAGAAAGTTTTTATAAAAAAATTAAGATTAAAAAAACAAAGGAAAAAAGAGATAAAAATAGAAAAGTTAAAAAGTTCATATATATTTAAAAAAAATTATATTAATTTTTTTTTCAAAAAAAAAAACCATATTAAAAAAAATAATAAAAAAAAGGGCAAGGCTTCCATAGCTGTTGACCCTTAGCCGTCGTATCCATTGACTCCTGACTTGCTGCCAGAGCATCTGCTGCCTGTATCACATTAGACCCATCGATGCTTCCAGACTCCCGTTGCCACAACTGAATCAACTTTATGCCTAGCCACATCCTACTACTTTCACTGGATTCGCACTAGTTCGATGTAATCACCATTCACCATTGCGTAAGACCATTACTTCCTCTATCAAACACCAACAACATACCCTCATCCACTGCTTCATAGCCGTAGTCGCAACCGCCAAACATATTTGTTGCTTATTACCGCCGTTGCAAACTCTTTTCCACCTTCTCCGCAACACACATCATCCATTGCCATACACCACGCAACCACCATTCCCATTCTTACCGGTAGTAGCCTTCATCGTAGACCACCACATTCGTCTCTACAACCATCCACCTACTCTTAGCATCAGTGTCGTCTTTTTCTCTTATCGCCAACCGTGTTTTCCCCTCGAACCATCATGATTGCCACTAATGTTTGATCCTGCCAATTTCATAAGTCATATAGTATTATATATATTAATATATATAATATATATATAGCCTTGAAAATCATTGCTACAACATGGGGGAAAACCACCCGGTTCAGACCATGGTTAGCAGCTCTTTTTTCCATTTGGTGTAGTGGCTCCGCCTGGGGAGAATGGGACCAGTTTCCCAAAAGAGATTTTGATAGTGTTGTGGGATGATATATGATGTAACAAAGGAATGATTGAGCTAAGTGCAATCTAAACTAAACTACTAAACACATGCATATATCCTAGTTTAAACACTATTTAACTATAAATATACCCAGGAATTAAATAAAGTATGCGATTTACAATAATGTCCTATAACAATTGGTAATAAAGATCATTCAAGTTTAATAAGAAGTGAAATCATTTAACAGTAATAGTTTTGGATAAGTAGTTAGACAAAATGATTGTGAAAGATATATCACATATAAAAGCGTTCATGTATTCAGAATAAAGTCAAAGCCAACATCATACAAAAGTGCAATAATGCTAACTGTAATTCAGATTTTCACACATAAAACAATTAAAAGAATAAGTATTTCCTGATAAATAAATAAGACAAGATCATAAGTTAAAAGTACCATATATGACAAGTCCTGCTTATGTGCTTCAACAATATTGACCTAATTTAAATCAATCCAACACATTCTAAGAGAACAAAGTGCATTTCAGTAGAGCATGCTAGATATTTAAGAGAAAATAGATCCTGTTCCATTCATTCCAATGGAACGTCCTCAAAGGTACATAAGTTCATGTTTCGAAGAATGTTTCTGATAAATTTCTGGACCCCTCTCTAAATGCATGAGAGGGGTTTAATACTAAACTATAGGTCCTAAAATAGATTATTACAAAAAAAATAGCTGAGGAGGTTTAAACAACCTTCCTCAAATCATGCGAAAATAAAACTAAAATAAAAATAAAGATAAGTGACTAACTCCTTTGCCTTCGATCTTTGAGATTGAAAATATCTATCATTGGCTTGTGCTGCATCGGTTGACCAATCGCAGATTTTAACAGCCCAGCAAATATAACGTCTGCCAGCGCTGGCACCAATTTTTGTGTGGAGGTAGTTAAGCATCAAAAGGTCATCCACTGGCTGTATGGTTTTACTAAGAACTGTCAGTACGCTTCCCAATTTAGTTTACTCATTTTTCTGATTACCTCCTCCTTTTCCTTCGCTGCCTACCTCCATTGCTGCTCTAACTGTTTGACATTTGGAAGAAACCCTAGTGCAGATTCTATAACCAAGTTGGCACCATGCAGATTTTCGTTGATGGCTTCTATTATGTTGTTTGTTGTTGCTGCTACAACTGCCGTTTCCCTTTCTTCTTGCTTGAGCCGAGAATCCCAGTCTGTAAACAAGATGTCTTTATGCGATTCCTCCAGCTTTGGCAGATCAACCTTTCTCCCATATTCTGATTCTTGCTAGGTGATAAAGTCAGAAATGTTTTTATGGATTTCGTCATACTCAATTCTCATGTTGACAAATTGGCTTGTTAGATTATCATTGATCTTGTAATAAGGACTTATTTGCGAGATTTTCTGGCAAAGAACTTCCTTTTGTTGCATTACTTGGGAGTTAAGAGCGAGTGCTTCCTTTACGAACTCATCAATTTGCAGATTGTCTTTATACTTCTCTATTATAGCTTGTATCCGCACATCTCTTTTTGCTAGGCTGGCCTGATGTTGTACTTGCATCTGTTCAAATTCCTGCTAGAGCTAGGCTAATTGTAACTCTGCTTGTTTATTGGATTTCTCCTGAGCTAATTCTCGTTCCAACAACAAAATATTTTGTTCCTTTTCTCTAAGAAGCATTTGGACCTTTGTCGCTTTGTCAATAGTTTTCGTAGCATAGGCTCTTGCGAATTGTGATAGTTTTGTGAGGTTTTCAGATGGGTCCATGGGTGAGTCCTTCCATACAATGTTCATTGGTTCATTGTCGAGAGTCGTAACAGCTGCAACATCTAGCTTTCTTTTCTTCCTCTGTCTCTTGACAACAACTTTGTGGGTAGGGCTATAAAATACATTTAATGGAGGAATTTCCTCAATTCTCAAAATAATTTCTGAAGTGGGGGTAGCAGAAATGAGCTCAACATCCTGAGTGCCTACAGTTTCCTCCACTATTGTTTCTTGAGTTGACTTTTGCTAAGGAGTCTATATCTCATATGTTTGCTCATTTGTGTGAAGCTTCTTGTTGAAATGTTCCCATTCCTTTTCCAAATCAATAACTAGGGGTTTTGCTGACTGAGTGGAAGTAGAGTGAGCTTCTACCTATTTCTTTGCCGAGATTTGCTTGGTTGTTTCCTCTGTAGTTCCGGCTGTGTCCTTTTCGGACTCTTTATTTTTATTTCCTCCCCCATTTTGAGACTGTTGCTCTGAGTGCTTTGACCCATGAGTAGACCTCTCCTGGGTCTCTTCTTTAGAATTCTCTTTGGATCTGTCCTCCAAGCTTACACTGGGAGTTGGCTCCCTTATTGGTTCAATCTGTAGTAGGTCAAATGGGAACTTCAATAATATCCTCTTTCTATATACATGGAAAGCTTTAACATCATCTGGGGTAAAAAGTAACGATGCCATATGCGTCACTTTTGAAAATGTTACTTTTTGTGGGAAGAGGTCATTGAAGGCGTTTTCCTCGTGGGTGAATGGTTTCACTTTCACCATAGTAGTGAAGTCCTTAGCAGTGCCATTTGGGTCATACTGCCTTCCAGGGAATGTAGCTAATTTTAGAGATTTCATAATCTCTGCCTCTTTGCATGCATGTCCAAAATCATGCAGTGCAAACGCACAACATTGTAGCGAAATGGTCTTCTTTTGCTCTTTTAATCCTCTGCTCAACCCACCTTCCCCAACCGTTTGGTAGGCTATCTCCTTGGCAATTAACTTTGGCAGGGACATAGTATGGGAGGACATGCAGTGAAGCAATGCTCCCAAATACTCTGATATAGGTAAATGTCTCGTCCCCAAACCATTTAGCTACAGGTAAGATATCCACTTCAAATTCTTTTGAAAACCTAGGGGTGGTTGTGTTTTAGACTTGTTTATGGATGGGTAGCATAACTGCTTGACAAATCTTGTAAAAAGGGGGGTGAAACTGAGACTCCCACAAACTCTTATAGTACACATGGATAGGAAGTGGGCCTTGCACAATCCATTTCCATCCCATAATAGGAAAGTTAGAGCTAAAACAAATTGCATCCATTACAAAGGCACTCATGAAAAATGGGGGATAAACCCTTATAGAGGGACTTATTTTTTTCCTATACTCCATAATGGCTTTTTCCAAATTATTTGACAAAATTTGAGCCCAATTCATTATTGTTGCATTCACAGATGCATCTATTAATGGCAACCATTCTAGGGAAAATTTGGTATTATCGGGTTTACCGAACAATCTACATAGCATGGTTGTTGCAAAAATAGAAGGGGGAGAGATAGATGTCGTAGAGTGCATACCCATCTTATCCCGTTTGATCTTGCCTTCGCTTGCTGTCAGGCCCCCGTGACATCTGCCGGGTCTTCATTATCCTTAGCAAATTTTTCGAGGAACTATTTATTGTAGAGCTTTTGTGGCTCTGACAAATTGTACATATGTCGTATTCTGTCTATTGAAAAAGATCCCATAACCTCTTGCTTGTGATTCTTGAACTCCCTGTCCGAGACGTCTGCCACATCAATTATCCACATGACCATATCTGTATATGGGATTATCTTTGGTCTTGCGGTGTAGGAATGAGCATGTTGTCTCGAAGTAGGAGGCGTCAGAGGAATCACGAGAATCAGATGTGGCCTTTGCTACCAGAGGCCTTGGTTTTTCCTCCTCTATCAAACCAAACATGGGTTCCCATGTTGAAGTTCCTTTGTCTCTACTACATGTAGTATCAGAGAAAAGAGGGATCATTTCTAACTTTTTAGACGCAACTTCCTTTCCCCTCTTTGCTGTTGCTCTTAACGACTCTTCCTGCGGATTTTTCCTGAAATGGAGCAAAGTGGAAGCTATCAGATAGACACAAGTAAGAACGAACATGAGAATGAATGATACAGATAACCTTGAAAAGGTGACAAGAAAGGAGTTTTAATTAAATGCAAAGGAAAAGATATTGTATCTTGTCAATCCACTTTGCAAACATAAATGCCATTAACTGATACTAAATACCCACTAATGGTTCCTTATCGCTCCCTTTATTGCTCATTAATGTTTTGCATCGTAAGTCGGGAAATAAAACTTTTAAGGTGGTGAGATTTAATTGCGAGAATGTTGATTATGTGATTGCGATGCAATATCGCAAATCACATTTTGATTGCACACGGTGGACTTAATGTGTAGCTTGTTTGATGGGGTTTTACCATATAAAGCATTTTTTATTTGCACAGCAGACTTAAGTGCTATTTTATGACATGGGCTTTAATCAGGTCTGGGATTTTATCGCATTTCACAACATCGCGTGGTTCGTAAAGTTCCAGACCTTTCTTAAGTGTTTCAGACGCGATGCGATAAGGTTGACTGTCACATCGCAATATCGCATTTCACATGCTTCAACATACTTCGTGAGGGTGTGCCCTTTGTGAATGGCGATATGCGACAAAGGCTTTATTTCAATAGAAAATGCCCTAGGACCTAATTTTTAATGAAAAAGCCTAATGACATCAAGGTTAAGCGTGGTGATTCCTTTTGATCACTTTTCGAGAGTTTTACTTGTTAATAAGGCTATTAACACACTTGGTCCAGCTGTATGCGAAAAGGCGAGTATTGCTAGCTTTCAAAGCATTTTGATTTGATATATTGCTTTATTCCAAAAATTTAAAAAGAAAGTGTCTAAATGCTAAATTTGTTTTTGAAGGATTTTTTCTAGTATCCCCATTTATTAATAGAATATTAGCTATCATATTAATAAATAGGGGGGTTGTTGAATAGCACAACACAAAGGAAGAAAGGTTTTCCTATAACAATCTTTCAATAGCAGATTGTAGATAACTTATATTAAAAGGGAATACCCAAGGAAAGGAGATTAATGTCGTTATCAACACAAGCTACGAGAAAAATTACATCAATGTTAATTTGGCAAATCAAATATTAATTTTAGAGTCAAGCATAGGAGAAAGAAATTTTTTTTTGGGGAAAAAGTATGAAATTGATGATTTACTAGTAATAATTGACCTCTATGAATGTATTTCTCAATTATGTGTCATAACTATGTTTAACCCAAAGATTAACATATTTTTTGGTCAACCTTGGTTAAAATAATTAGGTACATTCATGTTAAACATAGAAAAAAAGATTTTGATGTTTCCTTGTAAGAAGAAGATGACTAGCTTCCAGGACATGACAATGCAGTTAGATCTGATAATGCCTTCATCAGAAGAATTTGAGGATATTTCAAAACCGATGCTAAAAGAGAATAAAAGACAATGTTAAAGAAACAAAAGGAACTTGAAGAAGTCATATCTAACAAAAACGAAGAAAATTCACACTTGAAGGATCATAATAAAAAACTACTTGCGCAAATCAAAAAGTGTAAAACTAAGTAGAAATTAGAACAAGAAAATGAAGGTTCCAAGAAGAAACTCAACAAAAGTCTATCAGAGAAAGAATAAGAAAAAATGCACTTAAAATGCCTTAATCAAAGGTTATTAGAAAAATAAAACGTTTAAAACATGAGGAGGATACTGTGAATAAAGTCAACAATCCAGAAACCGAAGGAATTTATGTCTAAGGAATCATAACCAAAACCTTCTTACACAAATAAAGAATATTAAAAGTGATAAAAATTCACTAAATGATAAGTTATAACAACTTACTCAAGAAAAAGTATTGAAGTCTCCAGTCTTAATAGTCTAAGTTGAAGATAAAGGAATAAATACCGATCCAGTCAATATCAAAACTCAAGAAAATGACAAACCAATTGAAGGAAAAACATATTCAGATGTTGCAGTTCAAATGATGGAAATTCCAAGTGAAGATTTTGTAATCAATTCAACAACACCAGTACCTAAAGTAAATCAGGAAATTTCCACACACATGATAAGGCAAATTCAAAACAAAAGAACTCCTTATCGACATCCGAACCGTAAGAATTTTTTTCAATCAATCTATGTACCAATATCACTCAAAACATAAACAACAAACTTATGTTCCAAGGAATACTGAAGTTTGTACAATCCACTCATGTGATAAAAATTCATCACAAGTTTCCAGTCACCACAAGATTCCACAAGAGATTAACTTAGGATGGTCATATCCCTTCTCAGTTTGGCAATTTGGTTTATCAGTCCAAGGATATTATCATCTTGTGTCAATTAAGATGACAACTCGAACAATATTGAAGATGCAAACAATTTACAAGACACATAAACAAATGGCACGCCTTGTCAGCTATAAGCTCTGAGGAGAAAGATTTTTGAAGAAGAAAACAATGTTATGAATAAAAATATATAAAATAATATAAATAATGTAAACAATAATAATAATAAATAATGATTAATTAATTAGTAACTAGTTAATGAAGAGGTATGTCCCTAAGGACATGGCTATTGGCGAAGAGGTATCTGCCTAGGTATATAAGTAGACCCTCACCCTCATTGTAATCATCTCACCATTTATTTTACATAATATTCAATATACAATTACTTCTCCTACAATGGATGCTTTTGTCTTCGAAGTATTCTGAAGATTATTCCTGTGTATACAAATTTTTTTCGCTACAAACACACTATAAATTGAGAAATGCACTGATTTCACCATATAACTCCATTTTTGATGCATTGATTTCGATGTACATTTTTCATCATTAAATATTGTTATTTATTTCTATTCAATTTATTCTTCTATGTAACTCTTGAGGTATACTTGTGAATAATGCTCCTTATATTTTCAACAAATTGAAAATTTGAATAAGTATAAAATAATTAGATTTATCTTGGACATATACATAATTATGATAATTTAAAAATTGTCTCACTAAAAATTAAAAAAGATGACTTGAAATTGGTCCTTCTTGATAATACAATATACTTTCAATCAAATTAGGAAAATGAGTAGATTTCAAAATATTAAACTAATTTAAATATATAAATATGTGAATCAATTACAAAATCTATCATTATAATAAAAAGTGAAGAGATACGTCAAATGCGTTGACTAGAGAAGAGAAAGGGTGTGTGTGGGAGAGCGCTACCATTGCCCCGCTTGACACACCCCCTGTAGCTGGAAATTTATGGAGAGAGGCCACCCTTCTGAGACTCATCACAATTATTTATCCAAAGTTTTGTGTGATGGGAGAGCTCGTGTGCGAAAGCAAGATGGGGAAGGTGCCAAGCAAGTGGGTGTTAATGCGAAAGCGAGACCTCAAGCACTGTACCAAACATTGATTTAAGCATGTTGTTGGGCCCCACTTTTGTACCCATTTTTCACATATTATCCCATTGTTTTCATTGTTATTTACCTCACTTTACCCTAAAACTACTCCACACTAGCTAAACCGCAGTACTTTAGAATGGAGGTAAGATTTGTTACTAAGTGCTATTTTCCTATGCCTTTAGTTGGTTTAGGTAGATGATAAATGAACTTATAAATCTTAATTAATTTGACTAATATTTAAAAGGACTTGCAAACATCTGAACAGGTCATCAAGTACTCCAACACATAGTTCAGCACACAAATTCAACAACACAACAAGCGGTCATTTTTGGAACCATCATTCCATACTTAGTTTTGCACTCATTAAGTACTCTACTTAGCATCGTGTAACTAGTAAACCTTTGGCATACCAGAATAATCCTTCTCATTCTTGAACATTGAATCAATTTTATTGTTTCAAGGATAGTGCCATGATCGAGACAAGTTTAGTTGAAATCTCAGTGAAACCATCATTGATTTCAATGTACATTTTTCATCATTAAATATTGTTATTTATTTCTATTCAATTTATTCTTCTATGTAGTTCTTGAGGTATACTTGTGAATAATGCTCTTTATATTTTCAACAAATTGAAAAATTGAATAATTATAAAATGATTAAATTTATCTTGGACATATACACAATCATGATAATTGACAAATTGTCTCACTAAAAATTAAAAATATAACTTGAAATTGGTCCTTCTTGATAATACAATATACTTTCAACCAAATTAGGAAAATGGGTAGGTTTCAAAATATTAGTATAATATAAACATATAAATATGTCAATCAATTACAATTGTATCATTATAATAAAAGTGAAGAGATACCTGAGATGAGTTGACTAGAGAAGAGCAAGGGTGTGTGTGGGGGAGTCCTACCATTGCCTCGCTTGACACTCCCCCTGCAGCTGGAAATCTATGGAGAGAGCCCACCCTTCTGAGACATCACAATGATTTGTCCAAAGTTTTGTGTGATGGGAGAGCGCGTGCGCGAAAGCAAGATGGGAAGGTGCTAAGCAAGTGGGTGTTAATGCTTATGGGAAGTGAGACCTCAAGCACTGCACCAAACATTGATTTAAGAATGTTGTTGGGCCCTAATTTTGTACCCATTTTTCACATATTATCCCATTGTTTTCACTATTATTTACCTCACTTTACCCCTTTTTAACCCTAAAACTACTCCACACTAGCTAAACCACACTACTTTAGAATGGAGGTAAGATTTGTTACTAAGTGTTAGTTTCGTATGTCTTTAGTTGGTTTAGGTAGATGATAAATGAACTTATAACTCTTGAATTAATTTGACTAATCTTTAAAAGGACTCGCAGACATCTGAAGTACGTTGACAGGTCATCAAGTAATCCAACACACAGATTCAACAACGTAGCAAGCGATCATTTTGGAACCATTATTCCATACTTAGGTTTTCTGATCTGATTTAGAATATTAGATTGCAGTGCTAAGATCCGCCTCAAATTAGAAACAAAACACTTTCATTGTGCTTAAGGATTCATGAATTTTTGCAAGTGAAAAATGATTTTTTATGTTAATTTTATGAGCAATTTAACATAAATAAGAGACTAAAAAGCAGAATAAACATGTACAAAACATCATAAAAAACACATCACAACAGGAACATGATGAAGGAGTTAACCCCTCCTGGGCTATGTCTTCTTGGTACAACTTCCAATGGCTTGGGCTTCTCTATTATGCTCAAAAGTATAAGAATATGTGTTTATGATGCTCAAATGCTTATGAAAGCTACTCCAATGAGTCTAGAATGTCTAAAAATGGCTACCTAGCCTCTTTTTGCATCCCATTTGGTCGAAAACTAAGAAAGTTATGACCCATCCTAGTTTCCTCACTATTTGCTCCACAATTTGCACCAAATTTGGCATCATCCTACAAACTCACCCCATTTTCCACTAATGGAGCAATAAATTCCTCGAATTATGCGAGGATTTGCAGAATCATTAATTGGTCGTTGAGGCCTTAGAACCAAAATTTAGGTCATATGGGGGTCATGCACCCAAGGGCTAGTCCCCGACGTTGGCCCCCCTCCCTTCGACGGTCTTGGTGAATGCTAATGGTTTAGGAGTGGTCACATACGTTGCTTCTCTGACGGTCACAACGACAGTTGCCATAACCGCTGCGGGCTGCAGATAATGTTCACATGGGAGGGCCACCGATGGTTACGCTGACGCTCTCCCCCCAACCTCGCAATCAATAAACATTAACACTAACCTGCATGCATTGTATGTTAAGCATCAATGTGTAGGAGGAGTGGTAAAGTGTTGCCGTGTGCTGTGGGAGGTCACGGTTTTGATTCTTGTGGTTTCCGACCTATCTTGCCAACAAAATTTTGTATGCCATTAGGACACATGGTGGCCTCCAACTTAGCCGTGTGTCACCTCCTCATTGGTCAAAATAATAGCACATGGGCCAATCAAACGATGCCAACTCAAAAACATATTATGAGAATATTTCAGGAATATTTTGAGAATATTCCTTTTTCCACCTAGGTTGTACTGATGCCCAATCAGCATCCCTGTCATCCATCAACAAATTTTTTACTTGTTTGACAAAATGAACATATCACATTTTTGGGATCACATGGTGTCTGTTTCGCGCGAAACAATTTGCGGTAGATTCAGGATAACGAGCACTAAGCGGTCATTCAGGATCCATACCATTCTGACAACTTTGATTTTTGAGCATAGTTTTGAGCACCCGATCACTCCTCCCCACTAGAAGCCTTTTGTACCCCAAAATATCACTTTTAGTTGTCCAACAGGTGAGGGTACAGTTCCCTCACCTTTCCAACCTCTATCCATTTGGCTTTTGAAGGATTTCTACCCTTGATACCCACTTGAAGATAACTGACACTTTCCCTTTTTGATGTCCTTGTTCTTCTGTCAAGTATAGTGTCTTGCTGAAGCTCATCAAGGAATTCTAGAGAAAATCATTCAATATATGGAATTTAAATATTCTCTCCTTGATCTTCAATCAAAAGAGGCTCATACAACCTTAAATTCTCAACATTAACAACAACATAAATTTACATATATGAAGGCAAATCCAACCTGAAGGCATTATTACCAATCTTTTCCAAAATTCTGAATGGACCATATCTAATTGGTTTTAGTTTTTTACCTTCTCCTTGGAGCCTCTCTTTGCTAATGTGAAGCCAAACTTCATCACCGACTTGGAACTTGTGATCTTGACGATGCTTTCCATGCCTTTCTTTGTACTTGCCTTGTCTTTTTTCAAGCTGTTCTTGAACCTTTTGGTGTACCAATTGGATTTGCTCAATGAAATTTCTTGTTTTGTCTATGTCACTATGACCATCAATAGAAACATATTTACAAAAAATAAAATCCAAAGGAGATTTAGGCAAGTATCCCAAGCATGCCTCAAATGTCGAAGCTTGAGTTGAAGAGTGTTTGGCTCAATTGTAAGCATGTTGAATATAGTGCAAATGTTCATCCCACAATTTCAGATGCTTGGTGCAATACCCACAAAGAAGATGTATCATTGTTCTGTTCACCACCTCTATTTGACCATCTGTTTGTGGATGAAAAGTTGTACACTTTTTTAATTTGGTGTCCATGAATCCCCACAAGCTTGACCAAAAATTCCCAACAAAGCGAGAATCTCGATCACTAACAATGGATGCGAGCAATCCAAAATGCACCCAAACATTCTGGAAGAATAACTAAGTAGTTTTTTCAGCTGTAACTTTATTTTTACATGGCATCAAAATACACATTTTGTTGAACCTATCCAAAACTACATACAAATAATAATGACCTCTTTTTGACAATGGAATACCTCCTACAAAATCCATAGAAACACTCTCCCACAGTCGTGAAGGAGCTGAAAATGGTGTGTAAAATCCTAACTTCCTATTGCTAGGCTTACTAATTGCACATAATGAACATCCTTTAATAAAACAAGACACACTTTCAAGCATACGAGGCCAATAACAACACCTTTGTAGATGTGCCATTGTCTTACTTACACCAAAATGACCAACAGGAAGAGAAGTGTGTGCCTCTCTTATGATGTTAACTCTTTCTCCCCGTGGAATACAAAGCTTTCCAAGATGGCACAACAAGTTATCATGCAAATGATAATCCAATTCCTCTACTTGGTTACCTTGACTCAAGCTTGCATAAACATCTTGAAAGTCATTATCTAATGCATATTTCTCAATATAACTTTAATGGAAAATAGAATTATGCTTGAGTAAAATAGCTGCACTAACAATATGCCTAGAAAGCATATCAACAACTTTATTGTAGATACCTTTCTTATACCTGATACCAAGTGGAATTGTTGAAGATAACCCATCGATCGGAAATTGTTTCAGGAATATTTAGTGTTCTTGGACAAACGCCTAACCCTCTAGATCTAGTAGCAGGTCTAGAAACAACAGACAAAGTAATTTTAACCTTTTCTATAATCAACAAATAAAACAAGAGAGAAGAGAAACCTACTTGTAATTTTCGCTATCTCTGTCTCCCTTGACCGATCTTGTTGCTCCTTTCCGTACTTAAGTTGCTTGGAAAGTACCAACACAAACACAGAAACAAAAACCCATCAAGGCAAATGATAATGATCTATTGCTTATAAATAACATGGAATCGAGAACATGATATACATATGAAAGCATTAACATATAACAAAAGCATAAGGAAAAAGTCTTGAAAACTTTATTGATAAGAGGAAAGATTGTAACCCATATGTGCTCGATCCAGTGACATCCTTCCAATTCAATCCCTCTTCACCTCATGAAAAGCAAGACACTCCAACATTATTAAAATACTTGCACTCAATTCTAATCTCATATCACCAACATCTCCTTACAACTCAATATTTTTCAGCCCCTGATCTCTTAGATGAGTGATCTATTTATAGGTGAGTGAAGGAGGTTATGCCATCAATGGTGGTAATGAATGTCTTTCTGAATTTAGAAATCAGTTCCATGGAAGAAGGGATAGGGGATTGATGTTTCCTAATTCCCTTCCTCATCCAAATGCGGACTCAAAGGTGTAGGTGGCATTGAGAAACTTCTAGAGGCTTACAATGGATAAGGAATCTTCAAACCCTCACGAAAGTTTGCTAAAATTCACCTAGCGTAGGCCAAAGAGAGACCAAGTGCATTGCATAGCACCCTATCAGTGTATGGTTTGCATTGCAGCGCATCCTAATGAAGGCCTACATGCACTGATCTTCTTAGAGGTAGTTTTTGGATTTTTTCAGTGATGGAACTTCTTGGGAAGTGAGGCATTCTGATGAGTAACTTCTTTAGGGCATGTAACAACTGCACTAGGGGTTGATGGGCCCTAATAGTATCGATCTGTAATTTGGGGTTGATGTGCCCAAATGGATCTATAATAGTTGCCCCCCAAAGCATGAATTTGTAAATATATATATGTCAGGTGAAATGTTTTATCACGAGGAGAGGAGGTTTTGAAACGGAAGGTGACCTGCATCAATTACAATACATATATCATGATAGTTTTATTTTTCTCATGAACTAGCTGAGGGAGGCATACCCATGCTCAGCTTATAAACTTTCATTACATGTACAAATATATTCGTCTACAGATATATACCCATGAATGGTTGACCATGAATGTAAGGCCATAGTACATTTTATTTATATTCCTGAATATATCGCAGCCTAGATGGATGAAACTAGATCCAGGGTCTTCAATCTCATCCAATCTTTTGCTCAAGTACAAGTCTAACCATGTGAATAGATGTTCTGAAGTCAAACATGGAAAGACATCGTCTGATTACCAGCCAATGATGTAAGTCGTTAACGGACGCGAGAGGAGTCGCCAATAATGATGATGACCCTAAAGGTACTACAATACATTTCGCATGGTGTGAATAAATTATTTGATGTCAAACACCATACAAAGTCTTTTGGTTGAAGGCCATTGATGTCAACCTATCGTTGGAAGCGAGAAACCTACCATTGATGTATGAAAGCTTCAAGGCACTGAAGGAGTGTTTCTAAGTCAACTTCTTGGATGATATGCTGATGTCGACAAGAAGCAACTCATCGCAGAAGGGCCTTGATGTATCCCACATCTACGACACGAAATGAGGTAAATGATTTTGGAGATGAGAATCGACTGACGACACAAAGTTCAGGAATGGCGGCCATGAAAATGAAGGTTTATGGTATTGCAAAGGATGAAGTTTGAACTGAATGACTTCTCTTGAACATATCAGTGACACTAAGATGAATAGGTAGCATTGACCCAAAGCAAAGTAATGGATGGTATGATACCAACAGTGTGATAACCATCAAGCTGAATGACCCAACCCACATAGTCACAGTGATGAGGTGAAAGTGTCATGTTCAAGAGAAACTTGCTACCATAAAATTTTCTCGACTTTTTCCCATTTTCCCCAGTCATTGTTGACCAGTACCTCTTTATTTTTTATCAAGCTTGAGGAGGATAACATATACTTGTTGTATAATTTCACCCTTTGGGCCAATCCATCGCTATTTGATGCTTTAACGAGTCTAGTGAATGTAAAATTCGGTCTTGTTTAGATGGACAAGTTTGTCGCTATTTGATGTTTTTAACGAGTTTAACAACAAAGAAAACTTGGTCCTTTTCATGTTTAGAGAGTTTGAAAAGGGATGAAAAAGAAACTCCATAAATGATTTTTCGTAAAATAATCTCTCAAGTCTGAAAAAGTGTAAAATAATACAAGAGAGATGTCGTTTCGAATCCTTTAACGAGCTAGAATAGACAAGCGCTTGACAATATTTCATATTTAGAGAGTTTGAAAAGAGTTTAAATAGGACTCTAAGGGGGTTTCTTTTTGTTTTTAACAAAGCTCGAAAAAGAAACAAAAGTTTGCTTTGTGGTCAAAGATGTTCAATTTACACTTGAGCACATCAAATTCTGCTTTCAGTTGTTAAACTTGCTCAAAACTCCATCAAAGAGGATTAAAAATAGGCGTTCATGGATAAAATGAATAAAAATTAACATTATTTGATTAATATGCAAGAAATAAACATAAAAACAAGTTTTATTATTCATTTTCACCATTTCAATTTCACCCTTTGACTTTGGTGCTCTGGAGCAGTTTTTCCCCTCAAAGTTTACTAGCTGATTGCGGAGGATTCAGTGGACCGTTTCTCGTGCCTTCTAGACCAGGTAGGAGCTATCCTTGTTCACTTCCATTTTATTCCATTTATTTTCAGTTTTAAGAAAAAAAAATTGGTTTTTGAGGCCCCTAGGGTTTCATTTTGCGCTCTCTATATCAGCGCACCCTTTCAATATCGAAAGATGCGCTGCATTGCATATACCTAGAAGGAAGTATGCATTGCAGTGCACTATCTCTAATGGAGGGGTGCAATGGGCGCAAAAACCAAATTTTGACAACTGTTTTCTCCTAAATTTTCAACTGTTTTTTGGAAAAAATGGATCCAAATTTGTCTAATGGTTGCATTTCAAACATTCATCGGATCAAAATGGTGATTATATGGAGAGAACGAGAGCATGAAGAACAAGACATGATTTCCCTAAATGATCAGGGAACATTGATGCCCTAAGGAATTGTGGGTTACCGAAGTATTTCCGATTATCCAGCATGCGGCACAACTTGAGCTTTTACATTACCTTGTTTATTCTTGGGATCCTACCGATCAGGTTTTTCAAATTAGGGGCAAACTAATCCCCTTTGCCATCGATGATATTTACCTTCTAACTAGATTGTCGAGGCGGGGTGCCCCTATGTCATTATCAAGATTTACCAAAGGAGGTGAATCATTGAGAGATTATATACGATAGTTCTGCCGGGAAGGAGCTCAACCTAGTAGAGACAGAAAGATCAACATCAGAGATGTCAGTGATTTACCGTTGATAACAATCCTTTTTACCCTCACTAAACTGGATGGTAGTGCAACTTTACACTTGGCAAACAAGTGTTATATGCAATATGTTGTAGAGTGCTTGGAGCCATAGGTGTTCAACTGGTGTGAGGCAGTTCTTCCATCCATGAAAGAACAACTAACCAAGGTAAAGAATGGAAAGACAAAATTTTTTGGTTATGGGTCTATCTTGATTTCTTTTGCCTTGGAGAGAATTCCACTCATGCACCCACAACACATCTCACTGGGAGTATCTGGACCTAGAGACCCACGGATGCAGAGGTGGGTAGATCTTATGGCTAGGCATGCTGGCCAGTGATTGATCTCGTTTACGCCTGCTTTCTTTGAGTGGTTTGACCGCCAGGAGATGTCCTTTGCAGAATATCCATATTCAGGATTGGCTTTCCGTGGTGATCCAAATCTGATGTTACCGGTTGAAGCGTAGTGAAGTGCTATTGGTAAATTGTTTGACCAAAGTGTTTATCTTTTTAAAATTTCTACTTTTTTTTTGTGTTTTTTGATTATTGCCAAGATTAAATAAATTTTTTTTATATGCATGCAGATGTTGGATCTGTTCAACCCGTGGGACACCAACGGGAGGCAGGTGTGCCAGTACAGAGAGTTGTTGGGAGAGCAGTTCTCTGAGACTTGGATTTAGCAGAGACATTGGCTGAGCTACAATATCACATAGAGGGTTTGACCCTCGGTATTCCAGATGTTTGGATCGAGGAGTTACCTATGCGATTATGGCACCATACCATTGGCATGCGGAGTCGTTGGACGAGACTCCTATGCATGATAGCACAGGCTGTGACTCGTTATCATGAGAAGCACTAGTCTACTTGGATATTTTCTGCATACGTTTTTGAGCTTTTTGGGTCAAATGACCAATTTTTGTCTTGGACACAAACTATTTGTAAAAACTTATATACAACTATCTATTTGACTTTCAGAGTTTTATTATCGTTAAGTGATGCAATCCTATTCAAAATGTTTACTTTACATATGTCGCAAATGTCTATTTAACACATAATTCGCTAGAGAGTCAGTTAATGTGTTTATATTTCTGGAAATGTGCTGATATTGAATAAACTCAAAATACCTTTCCAAAATACAAACTTTCAAAAACATGCGATGAATTACTGGGTTTCGGACGGTATAGACGCCAGTAAGTTGTAGTACGACAAGTTGTGAGTCTAACCTAGTGATGATTCGACATATGCCAAGTGAAATGGCATCAGAGAGGAGTTCAATCAACGCACTATACTTAGTGATATTGTTTGTCAATTTTCCAATACATACCCCTCTAAAACTCACTAACTCACTGCTTGGAGTGAAAATGGCCCATGTTGTAGAAGATAAATTCTGTATCTACGACTAGCTCCATCGGCATAACCAACAAATGGTTCCAAAAAGTTCGACATCTGCAACAAATGTGAAGTGGTTTACCTAACCAAATAAAAACTATAAAATAAACACACACACAAATGCAATCAAAGCATATATACAGTGAGTTTTACGACACTAAACTAAGCATAGTAATGTTTAAGGTACAACCCATTTCGGGGCTGCGACAATGGAATCCCATCATAGTCCACTAACTCGTAGGAACCTTTCATCAACACATGTTTAACAATATAAGGACCCATCCGTAGCAGTTCAAATTTCCTGCTCCAAGTTTATTAGAATCCTAATCGTAAAGCAAGACCAGGTCACCTTTTGAGAAGACACAAGGCTTAACATTTTTATCATATTGCGCCTTGAAGCATTTTTTATGCGCCTCGTTAGCCACTGCAACATCATGACAAGTTTCATCCAGATGGATTAACTCTAAGAAACATGCTTCTTCTTCAGAAGTGTTAGGTAGCAGGTCAATCGCGAGTTTGAGAGACGAGATTTCACATTGGATTGGTAAGACTACTTCCAAACCATACACTAACTAGAAAGGCGTAAATCCGGTCGCATTTCTCACCAAGGTTCGATATGCCCACAAAACCAAGTACAGGATTGAATGCCAATTCCTTTTATGAACTCTAATTATTCTTTGCAACATGCGCTTAAGGACTTTGTTGATAGCCTCAACTTGTCCATTACCTTGCGGGTAGTATGGAGTAGAACTATCATGTGATAGTCCTAATTTGACAGTTAATTCGACCATCATGTGATTGCGAAAATGAGACCCATGATTTTTAACTATAGCTTGTGGTACACCAAACCTAGAAACCACATGGTCGAAAAAAAATAGAGCAGTTGTTTTGCCACTGTTGTTCAATGTTGGCATCGCCTCATTTGGTAAAATAGTCAACGACGACTATAATATACCCATGCCCCCCGGCCGAGGTGGGGTTACATGTCATGAAGTCAATGCCCCATTTTGCAAATGGGCCAACAACAATGACTAGATGCAGTGGTGCAGGTGGTAATCTGGTTTTACATTCAAATATCTGGCAAGCATGGCAACTTCTGACAGCAAGAATGCAATCTTTGAATATGGCTAGCCAGAAGTAGCCAGCACGTAAAATTTTCTATGCAATTGCGTAACTAGATAAATGCCCCCCACAAGCACCTGAATGACACTCATTCAAATCTTTTTCAACCTCCTCATGAGTAAGGCACCTACGTAAGATCGTATCAACACCACGACGATAAAGTGTATCACCAATGATAAGATAATCTTTGGCTTGGTATCGAGTACGTCGCTGTTCAGAGCGAGAGGTATTAGGTCGAAAAGCTTGGGTTTGGAGATAGACCAGTATATCTCCATACCATGGATCACTTGAAGAGATAAGAAATAGAGACTCATCCAAGATTGATGCTTCTGATGTTAAATCATTGGAGGACGAGGGAAGATCGCAAAGTAACTTAGCAAAGACAAGAGATTTCTTTGATTTAGATTTGATGAATTCCAAATCAAACTCCTGCAAGATAACTATCCATTTAGAATACTTGCCCCTCAGCAATTGACGTGACAAAATGTATGTCGTAGGGTTGCAATCTAATACAATGGTAGTTTTGCGAAGGAGGATGTAATGACGAAATCTCTGCATAGCTTGAACGGTTGCGAAGGCTAACTTTTCAACATATGAATATTTACTTTCTGTATCGTTGAGATTACGACTCAAATAATAAATAGGATGTTCAATTCCACTTTCTTCTTGAACTAAAACCATACCAATGTTTATTTCTACAGTGGCAAGATACAGGTAAAAGTATTTTTGATAGTTTGGGGCATACACTAATGATGCTCTAATCAGGGAATCTTTGAGAGCATCAAAAGAAGCTTGTGCAACTTGGTTCCAATGGAAAGGTACGCCTTTCTTCAATATACATGTACAATCTTTAGCTAATTCAACATAGTTTGGAATAAACCTCCTTAGAAAGTTTGCCTTCCCTTGAAGTCTCTGTATCTATAACAAGTTTGAAGGTGGAGGCAAGTCAAGGATTGCCTGAACCTTAATGGGATCAATTCAAATTCCATCTTTTGAAACTATGAATCCAAGCAATCGACTAGAGCCAACACAAAACACACATTTATGTGGATTGAGTCTTATCTTGTAGTGTCGACAGCGTAAAAATATTGCTCTCAAATGTTGTGGGTGATCAATTTGTTTTGCGAATGAGCAGGCAAATTATCAAGATAAGGTTGAACAATGTGCTTGATGTCATGGAAGGCATAATTCATCGCCTTTTGAAATGTAGCCTCTGCATTCTTCAAACCAAAAGGTAGCTTTCGATAAGCGAATGTGCCCCACGGACATATAAAAGCGGTTTTTGATTGGTCCTGCTGGCGAATATTGATTTGATTGTAGCCAGAAAATCCATCCATGAATGAAAAGATTTCACATTTGAAACATTCGTCAATAATTTGGTCGATAAAAGGTGTAGGATAATTGACCTTTGGACATGCTTGGTTTACATCCCTATAATTGATGCACACTCAAATTGTCCTTTGTTTTTTCATCACTGTAACAATATTAGATACCCAATCAGTAAGAGGTACAGGGAAAATGAAGCCAGCACGCAAAAGGTTTTCAACCTCTGCTTTAATGGCAGCAAATTTCTTAGGATGAACAGGTCGAAGCTGCTATCGTATTGGTTTGACATCAGGGTACATTTTAATCTCATGTTCAACAATACTTGAGTCAATGCCTGACATCTCCTCATAAGACCATGCAAAGATATCTCGAAATTCGTGAAAAAGAGCACAATAATTATCAAGTTCCAATGGAAAACAGGATTTACCGACATGAATGTTTTCTACAATGTTAGGCTTGGTTGAAATGTTTGTAGAAATTCTGGATTTGAGACATCTGTGGTTTATATCTTTTAATTTAGTAACCGGAAAACCCACAGTAAAAACCATTTTTCGTCAACATTTCAAAACCCAACAGGGATCCATCATCAGGACATTCTTGAATGATGATAGTAGAAGAGCTTGAATGAGGGTATTAAATAGTTTTTAATAGTTTGAAGTGAGAAGATTAAACGAATGTCAGCGGTTTTAATCATTTTTATTTATTTATT
>APFE031595551.1:11692-32444 GCA_000404065.3 Pinus taeda | reverse complement strand
ATAGTGAAGCAACTAACTACTAATTGCTAGAAAAGGAGAGAGAAATTTACCTACTGAACTCTATACCTAAGATGTATTGGTGCTCTTAATTTCTTTGATTAAGGGAAGCTAGCTTCCACTAATCTCAATACCATTATCCCTGTTGAGATTATGTGGATGTTTGATAATCTCAAGAGCTTCTCTAATCTTCCGCCTATGATGCTTTTCTTCACGTGCTATAATTGAAGCATTTTCCAAGCAGACATGGTGCTTGGTTTTTGAGGAATGCTCTGCAAGGGCCAAAGTTTGAGACATTTCAATCCTAATATCAATGCCATGTTCCTTGAGTCTAGTCTGCAAGGATCCACCTGTTTCACCAATGTAACTTTTTCCACATGAGCAATCTATTTTATAGACTCCCTTAAGTTAATGTCTATTAATATTATCCTTGAAAGACCTCATACCTTGCCTAATAGTTCCAGGTGCTGAGAATTGCCTGATTATGTTTTTCTTTCTAAGGATTTTAGCAATTTTATTTGTCACTCCTTGAATATAAGGAAGAAAAACCCTCCCACACTGAGGTTGGTCTTGATCCTTAGGCTTATGAGATAACACCTTTCTTTCAGCTCTCTCTATAGCTACTTTAATTTCTTTTTTCTTTGTAGCCTATACCTTTAAAAGTTGAGACTAAATGCTTCTTTTCTTCATCCAAGCGCTTAGAGTCAGAAACTCGAAGGGCTCTAATGGCAAGAGTGTTTAGAACACTAAACTTCTAGGTTGGGTGATGGTGGGAATCAACGTGGAGGTAGTTTTCTGTGTGGGTTGACTTCCTGAAAACCTTATGCCCCAAAGAGCCATCCTCCTTTCTGATGATGATCACATCTAAAAATGGGATGCTCATGTTTTCTTCAAGGTCCATAGTAAATTTTATCTCTAGAGAGATAGAGTTGAGATGAATAAAAAACTTGTCAAGTTCTGTTTTACCATGAGTCCATTTTATATTGGTATCATCGACGAATCGCTTCCACCAAGCTGGCTTCAAAGGGTATGATTCAAGGGCTTTCTTTTCAAAGTATTCCATGTATAAGTTGGCCACAATTGGCGAAAGGGGTGATCCCATTGCCACCCCAGATGTCTGTTCATAATATTCTCCTTGGAAGGTGAAAACAGTTGATCGTAAACAAATTTCAGCCAATTTTGTTGTTCCTGGATCAATAACATCTTTTATAACCTGAATGGCTTCATCAAGAGGGATCTTGGCGAATAAGGATACTACGTCAAAGCTAACAAGGAAGTCATCAAGGTCTAACCTCTCATTTTTAATAAGATTTACAATGTCATATGAGTCCTTAATGAAAGAATCAGTCCTTAATGAAAGAATCAATATGCCCAACATGGGGTTTAAGGATTTTAGCAACATACTCAGCAAGCTCATAGGTTGGGGAGCCAATGTATTGACTATTTGTTTAAGAGGAACACCCTCTTTGTAAAGAGGGTGTTCCTCTTAGACCAATAGTCAATACCATTGGCTCCCCAACCTATGAGCTTGCTAAGTATGTTGCTAAAATCCTTAAACCCCATGTTGGGAATACTGATTCTTTCATTAAAGACTCACATGACATTGTAAATATTATTAAAAATGAGAGGTTAGACCCTGATGACATCCTTGTTAGCTTTGACGTAGTATCCTTATTCACCAAGATCCCTCTTGATGAAGCCATTCAGGTTATAAAAGATGTTACTGATCTAGGAATAGCAAAACTGGCTGAAATTTGTTTACGATCAACTGTTTTCACCTTCCAAGGAGAATATTATGAGCAGACATCTGCAACATACTTATTCCCAACAAGGGGTTTAAGGATTTTAGCAACATACTTAGCAAGCTCATAGGTTGGGGAGCCAATGGTATTGACTATTGGTCTAAGAGGAACACCCTCTTTATGAGGGAATGAGATTACCCAAGATCCATAAAGATTCCCCTTTTTCTTACCTCGGAGTTGCTTTGGATTTTTTCCTTTTTCAGATGACACGACATTAATCTCTAAGGCATGAGTGTTTTCTAATGCATTTGCAGCTTGATTGGAAATAACAAGAGTTTGACTAGATGGTCTTCCTGTTGCTTGTGTGCTTGAAGAACTGATGACACTGTTGCTGGCATGAGAGTCCTTACTCGATTGTGGGGGTGGTGGAACAGTGTAAGATGGTCTAGGTGCATTAGGGATTTTATCATAGAGCATGTTGGATTGTGTGTAAATCAAATCCAAGTATTGGGCACAAGCGATAACTTGCTCTTCTGTGAAAACTCCACCTTTTTCCACATCCTTGGTGATTGATGGCAACAAGGACTTTATGAACCACTCAGCTAAAAGCTGATCGGGAACGTATGTCTTAACCATTCGACGACGACACCGCCACTCATGAATATGATCTGATATATGGGTAGAGGTAGTCCGTTTAAAGTTAGTCAATAGTTCTGTTCCAGTCTCGTATCTGATAGATAATTGGAAGTGGGTCAAAAAGGTTGTGGCTAAAGTGGTGAAGTTATCGAAAGAAGATCTTGGTAATTCAATGTACCATTTAGCAGCTGGACTAGTAAGCATTCTTTGGAAAAGATGAAGTCTGATCGAATCATCATTCAAAGTGTTGAATGAACACCATAATTGAAAGGTCATAACATGATTCGATGAGTCTTCTCTAGGATTTCTGTTAAACTTCAGAATATCAGATGGTAACTTGTGCGGAATTACCGGCCACCAAGGTACATATGCGATTGGATCGTTGGTGAGCCGGTTTAAATTTGGTAATTCTAAAGTTGCTATGAATGGAAACTATCGATTCAAGTCAGGTTGAGCATACTTAGGATATGTTGGAATTTCCTGTGCAATAGGTCTTTGTAGACCATCGTAGGGCATCTGCATTTGGTAACTTTGGTATGGTTGTTGAACAAAACCAGTATAAGGTGGTTGTTGATAACTAGATTGAAATTGTGATTGTCGATAACCTACAAAGCTTTATTTCCCAAGACCTTGGTAAGCTTGATATTGACCAAAACTAGGTTGAGCTTGTGGACCAAGTCCAAACTGAGGTTGGAATTGTTGGAATTGGGGTTGTTGGAATTGCGACAGCCACGGTTGTTGAACCAACTGTTGTTTCCCAGCAATGAAAGGTTGACCAAGTTGTGGATCAACTATACCAGTGTAAGCTTGGGTTAGTCCAAATAAAGGTATACTAACCTGAGGTTTTTGTTGAGCTCCAGAAACAAGTGGTTGTTGTATAACAACTTGAGAAATTTGAACCTCTTGACTTGAAACTTGTGGTTGCAAGGGAGAAGGATCAGTTTGTACCGGTTGAGATACAACAGTTTGAGCTTGTGACTGTGCCAGAGTAGTAACAATAAGTGTAGTAGGAATATTTGACACAATTTGCATTGGTTGTGTTGGATACACAAGTCTTGGTTGAGTTGGCATTATTGGTTTCCATTGACAAACTCTAATTCTAGTTTGACTTGAATATTGTGGGAAACTACCATATTGTTGTCCTCTGGAATAAGGAGGATAAGATGAATAAGCATATTGCTCTCCATATGGTGGAAATATAGTATTTAATGGATACACAGGTATTTGATGACCAGATTGCCCATCCTGATATTGATGTGCAGGATCAAACTGTTAAGTTCCCATTAGAGAAGAACCAGGTAGAATTCCAGTTGAGGACATGGGTGATGAACATAGTGTAGAAGCAACTCTTGAGTGGGTTCCAGACAATGATTGGTAACCAACCGAGACGGAGGATTCACCATACAGGTGCGACCCAGGTGTGGTAGAAAACATCGAAGGAGTTACAACAGAAGATTTTGCTACAACTGCATCAAATGATATAGTCTTGGATGTTAACAATTGTTCAACCATAGTTATCTGGCCCAAAAGTTGTCCTAAAGATTCGACGGGTACTTGAAAGGAAGCAGGATCAGATGAAGCAAAGTAATCAAGAGTAGTAGGGTAAAGATTAAGCCCAGTTCCAAAGTGAAACGAGGTTCCAGGTGTGGAATCTTCTATTAATTCCTCCTCTATGGCAATCAAATCTAGTGGAAGAACTTGACCATCAGGTCCGTAAAATATTTCTGGTGTTGATTAAAGTGTAGTTTTGACAGTGACTGATGTCTGAGGGGTAACAACTTCTGAATGTTGAAATTCGAAGTCTAGATGTTCAGGTAAATGAACAACAATTTCGAAGGGAGGTTCCTGAACAACTTCAGGTTCAGATATAACTTATATTTGAATTGGGATAGATTCTGGACCAACTCATGTTTGAGCTGTTTCAAGTTCAAAAGCACTTTCTGGTTGAACAGTTTCAAGTTGAGTATCAACTTGTTGTTGGACAACCTCGGTTATTGTTTCACTAGGATCAGTGCTAATGTCCTCAGGTAATTGTGAAACTTCTTCTTTAGGAACGGATGTACAAAAATAATCGGAGTAACTGGAGTCTCTGTAGTTACTGAAACAAATGTTTAAGGTAATCTAGATGAAGAACTAGGAGTTCTTCATGTACTAGACTCAGTTAAACGAGACTTTGTCCGAATTGGTTTCACTTTGAGAGGCAAAGGCGGTTGGCTCACTGTTATCCGCGAATGATGGAGTTTGGGGTGATGTTTATCCACGATTGCTGATTGATTCTATCAACTTAAAATCAACTAAGGAATGAGAATGTTACTCGTTGTCAATTAATTTTTACGACACTGGAACACAAATTCGCTTTTTCATTTTTAAAGAGTCGAGAAAAAGCAAAAGATGACTCTAGTCGCCTTTGATTTTTAATGAGCCTGAAAGGAAAAGTGATCAGATGATCCTTTTAATTTTAAAGAGTCGAAAAGGAATGAAAGTGACTACTCTAGAGATTCTAGACAAGAGGGTTTACTAGGCAAATCACAAAACTACATGATAAATGAAAGAGAAATGACCAAGGATTTTACGTACGACAGTGAATCTTCTCGAATGCTGTGTTTGGTCTGTTGCGATCAATAAGGCAACATACTTGGCTTCCTAGGGATAAAGGGTTTCAACCTATTGGGGTCTCCCACCATATACTCGACGGTACAGGGAGCACAATTCTATACTAGCACTTATCGAATCAAAGAGGAGGAATCACCCAACCTCAGTGAAAACGACAACCACTAGGTTTAAAGACGTCGGAACAAGTCTCTAGCCTAAACATCTAGATGTTTTTCGTTAAGTTCCAATGTGTTATTAGATTAATTGATGTAAATTCTAAGTTGATCTTGCTTAAAATTTGCCTTTCAAGGTCACTGCATGATGTGTTCTGAAATTCCTAAGAATGCAACTAGAATGAAAAGCACTCTTTCCATTTAGTTTAAGCAATGAAAATCCTAGCTATGAGGGGTAGAGCATACAAGTACTTTTTGAACAAGCAACAAAGAGCACAAACTAATGCAATTCCCTAAACCATTCCCTTTGAACACACAAACTCAAACTCTAGAATGCAAATTGCATGTATTGCTTTTCAGTTTCTCTTAATGTGAATGATGCATTAAGAAAAACTAATGCGCAAACGATTCAAAACTCTTTTCATAAACAATGACAATTTGTGACAATTCTTTTAAAAGGGAAAGGAATGCTGTACGACACTTTTGATTTTAAAGAAATGAAGATTTTCGACACTTTAAATGAAAATACAAATCAAATGCACAAATAAATCAATCGATTATTTATGAACGAAGACTTTACGACACTTCATTTTTCGAAGAAAATGACGATTTTACGACACTTTTCTATCGACAAAACAATCGATTGAAACTACCTTTCGATAGTGGATTGCAAATGATAAAACAAATACACAAAAAACATCCAACATTCTAGTCTAAGTAGGGCCAAATTAAGGAGATGAAAATCTATTTCAGAGACAGAACATCATTGAAATTCAACAACTCATTCAAACATGAGAAAATTGGCAAAAACTTTCAGTTCCTAGATGGGAAACTAACCCTAAAGGGATCAACGTAGGCAGTAGTTAGAGACAGTGTGATGAATCACACTAAACCTATGCGGGAAGTGCACTACAATGCACTGTGTCCTTCATCAGACTACGCTGATGACAGTAAGCAATTCTGAAGGCAATTTTGTCACAGTTTCAAGTCAATTTTCAATGAAAGAGGATTGAAATCAATAAATGATCACAAGTACAGTATGAAAAAATGTCGTAAGAGGCTAGTAAGCTACTAAGAAGGATAAACGGTCTCCAGCGGAGTTTCCAATTTGTTTCAGGAATATTTAGTGTTCTTGGACAAACGCCTAACCCTCTAGATCTAGTAGCAGGTCTAGAAACAATAGACAAAGTAATTTTAACCTTTTCTATAATCAACAGATAAAACAAGAGAGAAGAGAATCTACTAGTAGTTTTCGCTAGCTCTTTGTCTCCCTTGACTGATCTTGCTGCTCCTTTCTGTACTTAAGTCGCTTGGAAAGTACCTGCGCAAACACAGAAACAAAAACCCATCAAGGCAAATGATAATGATCTATTACTTATAAATAACATGGAATCAAGAACATGATATACATATGAAATAATTTACATATAACACAAGCATAAGGAAAAAGTCTTGAAAACTTTATTGATAAGAGGAAATATTACAACCCATATGTGCTCGATCCAGTGACGTCCTTCCAATTCAATCCCTCTTCACCTCATGAAAAGCAAGACACTCCAACACTATTACAATACTTGCACTCAATTCTAATCTCATATCACCAGCATCTCCTTACAACTCAATATTTTTCAGCCCCTGATCTCTTAGATGAGTGATCTATTTATAGGTGAGTGAAGGAGGTTATGCCATCGATGGTGGTATTGAATGCCTTTCTAAATTTAGAAATCAATTCCATGGAAGAAGGGATAGGGGATTGATGTTTCCTAATTCCCTTCCTCATCCAAATGTGAACTCAAAGGTGCAGGTGGCATTGAGAAACTTCTAGAGGCTTCCAATGGATAAGGAATCTTCAAACCCTCACAGAAGTTTGCTCAAATTCGCCTAGCACAGGCCAAAGAGGGACCAAGTGCATTGCATAGCACCCAGTCAGTGTATGGTTTACATTGCAGCGCACGCTAATGAAGGCCTACCTGCATTGATCTTCTTAGAGGTAGTTTTTGGATGTTTTCAGTGATGGAACTTCTTGGGAAGTGAGGCATTCTGATGAGTAACTTATTTAGGGCATGTAAAAACTGCACTAGGCATTGATGGGCCCTAATAGTATCGATTTGTAATTTAGGGTTGATGTGCCCAAATGAATCTATAATAGAAGTGCCATGATTGCTACCACTTTGATTGAGATTGCAAGTATTGCAATGGTTGATGATCAGTGTGAATGATTGTTTCCTTACCCATCAAGTAGTGTTTCCATTTTTTTACACTTTTCACCAATGCATGCATTTCCTTGTCATATGTAGGATAGTTAATCACTGCACCATTAAAAGTTCCGAATGAAAACAAATAGACTTACGATGTTGCATGAGGACTTCACCCATGGTGTAGTCACTAGCATCAGTCTGAATTCAAATGACTGTCTCAATTCTGGAAGTGAAAGCACTAGAGATGTAGTGATCTTTTCCTTCAATGCATCAAAGGCCTTTTGTTGTTTGCCTCCCCACTCAATTTTTTTTTTTCACAGTTGTCAATGCATTCAAATGAGCTTCTATAAGAGAAAAATTAGCAATGAATTTCCTCCAATATTGGGTTGCTCCCAAAAAAATTCTTACCTCAGTAACTGTCTTGGGCCTTGGCCAATTAAAAATTACATCAACCTTGGAGGGATCTATTTTCAACTCACCTCTTCCAACAATATAAGCTAAGTAAATTAAATATTTTTTTCCAAACTCACACTTTGACATCTTAAGATACAATTGTTTTTTTTTCAAGACATCAAGTACTTTTCTTACATGCATGCGATGTTCATCATGAGATTTACTAAAAATTAAGATGTCATGTAAGTATACTATAACAAACTCATCAAGAAATGGCCTCAACACATCATTCATCACACGCATGAATGTAGCATGAGCATTACATAAACCAAAAGGCATATCTAGCCATTCAAACAAACCTTGTTTTGTTTTGAATGCTGTCTTCCAAATGTCTCCTTCAACTATTCTAATTTGATGGTAGCCACTTCTTAAGTACAACTTAGTAAAATAATTTTCATCTTTCAATTGATCAAGTAAGACATCTATTCTAGGCAGTGGGTAACGATTCTTTACCGTAATTTTATTTAATGCACGAAAGTCCACACACGTGCGTCATGTTCCATCCTTCTTTGGCACCAAGACAATAGGTGAACCACATGGAGAGGAAGATGGTCTGATGACCCCTTTATTCAACAACTCTTAAATCTGCTTCTTAATTTCTGCACTTTCCATCACTGACATCCTCTACATTCCAATGTTAGGAAGAGGACAATCTTGCTGCAACTGTATCCCATGTTGGATTCCTCTCTTGGGAGGTAATGCCTTTGGTTCCTGAAACATCTCTTCATATTGCTTAACTACATCAACCAATTCAGATTTCAAATTTGAATCACAATCTTTAAAAACTTCATTATCAACATCATTCTTGGGTTTGATCATTAGAAGCACAAATTATTTCTTGAATTCACTAGTCTTTTCATCTGCCCTGCATTAACAAGTGAAAGATTTATTTTCTTGCTATGAGCTCTCACAATATATTCTACTCCATATTTGAATAAATGATATTTGTTTTCATGTCTATGGAAGATAGATTTTCTGTCATGAAGATATGGGCTGCCCAAAACTATGCCACATATATCTAATGGCACAACATCAAGCTCCACTTCATCTATGAAATTTGCAGTAATGGCAAATTTCAGTCTACACTTTCTAGTAACCTGCAATTGTGCATTATCACACACTCATCCAAGTGGATATGGTTTATGATGTGGAATGGTTTCCAAGTTTAAAATTTTGACAATGTTTTCATAGATAAGATTGGCTTGAGAGCCACTATTGAAAAGTGTATCAATCTTGTTATGTTTTGTGATCACCCTTATGTGAAAAAGTTCTATTCTCCTCTTTTAGTTTGGAGTTCATTTTGTGAGTTTGAAGAAATAGTGCTAGTAGTGGATTCTTTTCCTTTTAACCCCCTGGTTATGATTTTAGTTTCATCGCTCGAATCGGATCCCAAACCTTGTTGAGTGGTTGCATTTGTCTTTTGTTTTCCCTTGTTGTTGTTTCTTTTTTATCTCCTTTCGGGATGAAGCTTCCAACAATGAGCTTCATCATGACCCTATCTGGAACAATGTTTGCATGTTACTTTTTCTCCTTTTTTGATCGATGCATTTTTCTTTCACTTCCCTTTGAAATCCTTTTCCTTCCCTTTACTCTTAAATGGGTTTTTACTACCTTCTTCTGAAGTGTTTTTCCCTCTTGCCTCAAGATGAGTGGATTGCACACACACATCATCTAGATTATTGGGATTAAACATTGAGGTAATATGCCTAAGGTAATTGTGTAAACCCCCTATGTACTTCAGCAACGTGTCCTGTGATTGCAAATCTACACCTAACATTAAAGACCTTTTTTCTGAATTCTTGGGTATAATCTTGCACATTTTGACCTTTAAGCTGTTTAAAGTTCTACCAATTCATGATGCCTTTATGCATATAAGCTAGAGGGTGGAATTGTCTTTTGATTGCAGCAATGAAATCAATGCAAGAAATTGAGATCTTACCGTGTTTTTTAATCTCCTCTTGGGTCTTTGATTCCCACCATACTAGTGATGCACCGTCCATTCTCAAGGAAGCTAATTGAATCTTTATGTTCATCTTCTTGAAGGTTTTGAATCCTGCAATAAACCTCCAATTGACGGATCCAATTATCAAGCTTCTTTGCATTCACTTCACCATTATACATGGGAAACTCAAATTTAACATCAAGTTTTAAAAAAGGTGATTTAGCAATTCCTTTTGAAGTATGATGATGAGTATGAGTAAGGGTTGTGTTAGTGAAAGAGGGTGAAGATGCTTGTGAAGAAGAAAATGAAGAAGATGGTGGAGAGGGTGGAGGTTTGTCTCCATTTCCATTACCTCCCTTTCCATTACCTCCTCCTGAAGAACCTTCTCCTTTGGGAGGTTTGGAACTTTCCCCTTGCAACCTGGCATTCCTATCTTCATAGAGGACCTTCACCATCTCTGTCATATCAAAGAAACCCTTTCTGAAGGTCTTCTCATATTCTGTCATGTTTGTAGGTTCTCTTTCATGAGACATGATCTCTGGAGTCTCAACTGAAACTTGAGGCTAAACTGGTGTTGGATATTGTGGCAACCTTGCTCTCCTTCCCCTTGACCCAACTTCAGGGCTTCCAACTAGCTTCCCTTCTCCTCTTTTGAGTTTTAACCTTGTAATCATGACATAAACTTGCAAATAGTTAAATCCTTCTTTCACAAAGCAAACCTAGTTCCCTGATAACAAAAATGATCTAATTTAGAATATTAGATTGTTGTGCTAAGATCCTCCTCAGATTAGAAACAAAATGCTTTCATTGTGCTTAAGGATTTATGAATTTTTGCAAGTGAAAAATGAGTTTTTATGTTAATTTTATGAGCAATTTAACATAAATAAGAGACTAAAAAACAATATAAACATGTACAAAACATCATAAAAAACACATCACAATAGGAACATGATAAAGGAGTTCACCTCTCCTAGGCTACGTCTCCATGGTCTAGCTTCCAATGACTTCGACCTCTCTATTATGCTCAAAAGTGTAAAAATATGTGTTTACAATGCTCAAATGCTTCTGAAACCTACTCTAATGGGTCCAGAATGTCTAAAAATGGCTACCTAACCTCCTTTTGCATCCCATTTGGTTGAAAACTAAGAAATTTATGACCTCTCCTAGCTTCCCCACTATTCGCTCCATAATTTGCACCAAATCTGGCATCATCCTACAAATTAGCCCCATTTTATGCTAACGTAGCAACAAATTCCTGAATTATGGGCGGATTTGTAGGATCATTAATTTGTCCATCGTGGCTTTAGAACAAAAATATGGGTCATATGGGGGCCATGCGCCCAGGGGCTAGCCCCCAACGCTTGCCCCCTCCCTTCAGCGATCTTGGTGAATGTTAACAATTTATGAGCGGTCACATACTCCGCTTGTTTGACGATCAATGAGATGATTTCCATAAATTCCGGAGACTGCGAATATTATTCACATGGGAGGGCCGCCAACGGTTACGCTGGCGGTCTCCCCCCAACCCAATGGTCCATAAACATTAACACTAACCCACATGCATTGTATGTTAAGTATCAATGCGTAGGTGGAGTGGTAAAGTGTTGTCATGTGTTGTGGGAGGTCGTGGTTTCGATTCTTGTGCCCTTCGACTTGTCTTGCCAACAAAATTTTGTATGCCATTAGGAGGACACGTGGTGGCCTTCGGCTTAGCCACATGTCACCTCCTCGTTGGTCAAAATAATAACACATGGGCCAATCAAACAATGGCAACTCAACAACATATTATGAGAATATTTTGGGAATATTATGAGAATATTCATTTTTCCACCTAGGTTGTATGGATGCCCATTCAACATCCCAGTCATCCATCTGCAAATTTTTTACTTGTTTGACAAAATGAACAGATCGCGTTTCTGGGAGCATACAGTGTCCGTTTTGCGAAATGAATTGCATTAGATTCAAGATGAAGAGAAATACGCGGTCGTTCAGGTTCCACACCATTCTGACAACTTTGATTTTTGAGCATACTTTTGAGCACCTGATCTTTGCTCCTCATTAAGTACTCTACTCAACATCGGGAAATTAGGCAACCTTTGGCATCCCAGAATAATCCTTCTCATTCTTGAACACTGAATCAGTTTTATTGTTTCAAGGATAGTGCCATGATCGAGACAAGTTCAATTGCAATCTCGGCGAAACCATCATGGAGATTTCACTTGGCCTAACTTAGCTTGAATCTTATATATTTTTACTTTTTGTAGTTAATCAATGGTATCTATTTTTCATCGGCTTGAACTCTTTAAAAGGCCCAATATTTTGTATGTAAAGTTACACACACACAAATTTTCACCAGAGATACGCTTAGGTTGAGCTGGTGATTGTGGCACAACCTTTTCAATACTGTTTTGTTAAGATTGAACTCTTGAATTTATGTTTCAATGAAGTTTTAATATAATTATTGTCTCATCTTTTACTCTCATTTAATCGTTTATGTTTTCTTGATTTAAAAAGTATTGAAGTAGCTTAGGTTTGCTCTAAGTAGTGGCAAGGGCCCACCATGAACCTGGAATCGAGTCCTGTAACAATTGTAGTGTATAGGAAGTGTGTTTGATTCATTAAATAGCATTACATTTAATTTCTAAATCGTTTCGTTAGTGGTTTTCAGAATTTTAGTATTTCATATTTTATACTCGAGATTCCTTTCTGTTTTCATAGATCAGGGTAAAAGGTAACAAGTGTATTATTGTTGAGTCTTTGCAAGCTATGGAGCATTGTTATGAACATATCATGTACATGATCAACTCTATGATTACATTTTTAAATTCATGAATGGCCGAAAAATGGAAGTATTCAATTTGAAACAAATTTACGAAGAAACTAATGTTTTCTTTTGAATTGAACTTCTTGTTTTGAACTTACAGTGTTTTCATCGTTTATATATATATATATATTATATATATTAGTGACACAAGGCTCTTGTAGCTTGTGCTTTATTTGGAATACCCGGAATTGATTAGAAACACAGTGTTATTCATTAGCATAGGTCGTGTGTTAATACTTCAGGAATTGTATGACATTTACAACACAGTTGTTTCAATTTCTTGTGTGAGATTTATTTGAATCATAGTGCAATCATCATTCAAATAGATAGTTGGTCATTTTATCAATCTTGTACAAGGTTCTAATTAGAATTAGTTCTTTTCATTATTAAATAGATCGAAGTTGTGCGTGCATTGATTTGAATTAGCTCTAAGTTAGGAAGTATAAATTTTTTCTTTTAAATGCTGAGTTGTTTTGAATCAAGTAGCACATAGAGATAGGTTTGAGTTATCATTGAGTTTCATTGATTCATAGTACCCTGGGGGTTAGCTTGTGCAATGATTTTGAATAGGGTTAATGTTAATTTGGTCTGAGAACATAAATCGTGATAGCTGTTGGTTTCATTTCCGAATGAGTTTTTGAGTTAAACAAGTCATAGTTAAAAACATAATAGTGATTTGAATTTTGAATAAGAAAATAGATTAGATTATAGTGAAATAGGTTTCTTCACTTTAGCTTTTCTGGATGTGATTATTAGATATAGGAATTGAGCATTTTGTATTAGCACTGTTTAGGACCTGAACCAGAATGCAATGCAACTCGAAGTTTACGAACTCTGGTTGACAATTTAATTTAGGGAATCCAACGACATAAAATCCATAACATTTATGGTGTCGTTGTCGGGGAGTTGCAAATGGTCCAGGTAATATCTTTTTTTTAGAGTTAGGTGTGGTAAGGATTTTGTAGGACAATCAGAGGGCATGGAGTTTATGGTAAGACGTGAGTTAAGAGCCATGCATCCACTATGGTGGGTTTTCTCTAAAGTCTAGTTGTCTTTAGTATTTTTTTTATAGTGTTTTCTTTTTCTTATGCGCAAAAGTAAAAGTAGGCCTAGGGATAGTAAGGGTAGATTTATTTCAAGCACAAAATCATTTTCAGAATTATTTGGTCCCACAAAAGCACCCCCAACTAATCCAACTGATCGCTCTACAGATATCGAATATGAGGGAGAAAGGTCCACTAGCAAGGTGGCATCGAAAAATGGAATACCACATCAAAAGGAGGCAGAACAACCTCAAAGTATACCACAACAAAGACAAACTGTCTTGGGAGATGCTGTAGCTACAAAATTGGTGGTAGTTTCACAAGTGAAATCTACAGTAGGAGGACCTTGAAGGGACTTGGGACTTGGTTACATTGGGCTCAATCCAATTGAATCTTCTTCAACCAAACCACTATACTAGAGCTTACTTCTGAACATGTAGTAAAGATGGCCAACAAAGGAGGAGTAGAGGAAAACATAAATAATGGGGAAAACCACATTGGATATAATGACAAAATCCATACCTTACTCGGAGGGAATAATGACCGAAGATATGGACCAAGAGGGGGACCCGAGGAATATGAAGACAATGCAAAAACTACCTTCAGATTTCCTATTCTAGACATCACAAGAAATATCACTATGAAGAATATACCCTTGGTATCTCTTCCACTTTTCCATGGTACATCTTTTGAAGCTCCTAACTTATTTTTGTTTGAATTTGATATGTTGAAGTTATAATTATTATGATGATGCAGATAAGCTTAAACTATTCCTTGCAACCTTAAAAGACTCAACCTTGAGATGGTTCATGAGCTTGGGAGAGCACACCATTTACTCATGGGATGAAATGAAGTCTTTTTTCCTTAAGAAATATCAAAACTATTGTAAAATCAAATATTTTAATGATATCTTTAAGATGCAACAGATGTAGGCTGAAATTTTGGAGGAATACCTTGAAATGTTCCTTTATAACTATCACAAATCACGAGTGGGTAATTATGAGAGAACCTTTAGGACTGTATTTTTGAAGGGGTTAAGGGAAGAGTGCATTGAAACACTAAATATCTTATGTTCCAATGATATCTATAAAAATCCCTTTGGTAAGTTGAATTGTGCATAACCTATTCTAGAGGTCAGGCTAAGGTAGGCAAAAGGACCCGAGACAACTCAAGGGATTATCTGTCTAGGAATTCAGAATCAATACAAGGTGGTATCATTAGAGTTGAGCTGGGTAACCTTTTGGAAAACATTAAAACATATATTTTAAACACCATTAACGACCAACTAGATACTCTAAAAATTAAAAAGAAACAAGAAGAAGAAAAATTTGTCTTGACAATTTTCTATCCTAAATGCATATGTAAGCATGCTGAAAGAGAATGCCCCATCAATGTGGTAGAGGTGTGTGGGATTTGTGCACAATATCACACCACTGATCAATTCCCATCCCTTCCTAAGTTACAAGCTATTTACAAATGGGGGGATAAGACTAGTGAATTTCCTTAAACAATTAGAAAATCATCACGGAAAGGGTTAAACAACAATGTTTATCACGATCCTAATAAGCAAGGTTTTACCCAAAATCAGCCATGGAATTCTGAAGCACCTTATCCTTCATGGCCTACTCAACCACCTCAAAATTTGCCGTGGAACTAGGGGTGGAGAGGAAATCCTTATGGGAATACATATCAGCCTCAAAACTAAGTATACCCCCAGTACCAATGTCCACCTTGCATGCCTTATGCACCCAATATGCCTCAATTTCAGCAACATTCATCTTATTATCAACAACCTTCATTTCCATTACCACCTCTAGTGCAACAACCCTTTCCTTTACCTCAAAGCTCTAATTTATTTTACATCAAGTGCAACAATCACTTAACCCTCCTCGCCCAACTCAGTTGCATGCACAACCAATTGGTAATCCGAATAATAAACCTCATCAACCTGTACAAAATATTGAGCCACAACCTTTTCCCACATATGTTATTATTGCTTTTCCTTTTAACAAAATTCAATTAAGGTCTGAAAAACAGTTAATAAAAACAAATTAGCCATAATCATTCAAGATAAGGGTCCTCATGTAGAACCTTAAGATAAAATCCATAAATAAAAATAAAATGAGAAAAACAATGAACTAGAAGAACCACAAGAAGAACCTAGGGAGCCTCCTTATCTGGAGAGATTGCTCGTAAAGAAAATGGAAACTCCCATGGAATATGACTTGGAATATGAATTGAGGAATGTCTGCATAAAAATTCCTTTGTGGCAAGCTATTAGGGACGTTCCTATTTATACCAAGATCATTAAGGATCTTTGCATCAAAAATCCAGGAAGAAAGAAAAGTAAAAATCAGAATATTAAAGTAATCAACCAAATGTCAGAAATGATATCTGGTTTACCACCGAAATATGATGATCCAGGGAACCCTGTGTTAACCATATAAATCATGTAACTTTTTTGCTCAATACTCTAGTAGACTCGGGGGTAGACATCAATGCAACAATTGTTGATACCATGACATTATTACAATTAAAAGAAGTAAGGCCTACACCCATAGTGTTGGAGTTGGCAGATAAGTCCTTTGTTAAAGCTGTGGGGGTCCTAGAAGACATAGTGGTAACAACATCTTCCTGGGAATATCCAATTGATTTCATTGTAATTTCCCCAAAGACTTCTAAACCTGTACATCCAACAGTTTTGGGGCGATCTTGGCTAGGCACTGCTGATGTTGTTATTGGGTGAAAAAATGGATAAATGACTATTTCTAATGGGTCACTAATTCAAACATTGACTATTTTTCCACCCGCCCAATTGACTACTAAAGTACCTCTTTGGTTGGAAAATCCTTATGGGGAAGAACATTATATGCTCACCTTATTAACTTTAGAGCAATCAAGAGGACTCTAGGAACAGTCTGAAGAACATGTTTTGTAGCATTTCTTGCCTAATATTAATTGCATAGATTATCCTGTTTCTTTTAATGGCTATCATCATGTTTTCAGCAATGAATTTCAGGAAACTTGTCCCCTACTGTGTTTGCATCATTTACTATGGAAACCTTGGAAGAAAACAGTGAAGCAAGTACTCAACCTGTTGAAATCAACACGGGAAAAACGTTGTACATTGGTACAAAATTAAGTACAGAACATAAATAATAAGTAATGAATATGGTTCAAAAATAGTCTAGAGAATTTGCTTGGGATTATTTATACATGAAAGGAATTCATCCAGATACTTGTACACATGACATTTACACGAATGAAGAAATTAGGCATGTTAGGCAACCACAAGGACAAATGAATCCATCTCTCAAAGAAATCGTCAAAGGTGAATTACAAAAACTCTTAAGTGCAAATTTTATATATCCCATCTCTGACAGTGAATGGATATCTCCTTTAGTCGTAGTTACCAAGAAAAATGGGAAATCACGAATTTGTGTTGACTATAGAGAGTTGAACAAAGCTACTTTGTGAGACTAATTTCCTTTACCTTTTATTGATCATGTGCTTGATAAATTGTCGAGGAAGAAATACTTATCTTTCCTAGATGAGTATAGTGGCTATAATCAGATTCAAATAGCCCGAGAAGATCAAGAGAATACTACTTTTACTTGCCCATGGGGCACCTATACTTATCGAGTTCTTCCTTTTGGCCTATGCAACGCTCCAACTACCTTTCAGAGGGATGTTTTAGCTATTTTTGGTTTTCTGATACATGACTGTGTGGAAGTCTATATGGATGACTTCACAGTGTACGGTGATGACTTTTAGCAGGCTTTGAGAACTTGGAAAAAGTGTTGATTCGTTGTCAAGAAGCTCATTTGGCACTTAGTAATATTAAATGTAAAATGATGAAAACTAAGGGAATCATTTTGGGACATCATGTATCATAAGAAAGGATAAAATTTGATCCTACCAAAATTGAGGTAATATCACATATTTCAGTCCTGACATCGCAAAAAGAGGTAAGAAGTTTTTTGGGACATGCAAGGTACTATAGGAGATTTATTGAAAATTTTACCAAAATTGCAACACCTATGTTTAAATTTCTTAATAAAGATGTTGATTTTTATGGGATACTAAGTGTCAAAATACTTTTCAGGAACTAAAAGACTATTTGTCTACTGCTCCGATGTCTAAAGGACCTAATTGGTCTCTCCCTTTTCACATTTGTACTGATGCATTGGACACCGCCCTTAGAGTTGCGTTGGGACAAAGGGAGAATCAATTTCCTTATGCTATTTTATTTTTTTAGCAAAAATCTCTCACCTACAGAGATAAATTATAGAATTACTAAAAATGAATTATTAACATTAGTCCATGTTATCAACAAATTTAGGCACTATATTACTGGTTACGAAAATTTTATCCATACCGATCACTTTGTTCTTAGGTTCCTTATGAATAACCCCATTACTAAATAAATAATTACTAGATGGTCACTTTTATTATAGTAATTTAATATCATTGTGATTGACAGGCCTAAACGAGATAATTTGGATGCAGATTTCTTATCCTGAATGAACATTGCTCAAGACAGAACTCCAGTACCAGTTTCGGATGACTTTTCAGATGAGAATTTATTTTTTGTCTCAATACATACTCCTTGTTTTGCTGATGTGAATAACTATATGGTATCAGGTAAGTTGCCACAGAATCTCTCCACCAGGAAGAAACATAATATTGTGCAGTGAAGTGTCAATTATTCTTGGATAGAGGGAGACTTGTACTACACAGGGCCTGATTTAATCATGAGAAGATGTGTACGGGAAGATGATATGTATGATTTCTTGAGAGCTTTCCATAGTGAACCCTATGGTGGTCATTTTGCAGACAAAAGAACAACCTACAAGGTCCTACATGCAGGTTATTACTATCCCACTCTTTTCAAAGATGCCAAAAAGTTTGTTTCTAGTTGTGATGCCTACTAAAGAATGAGAATGTTTGTTCCAACTGATGAAATGCCTCTCCAAACTCAGATATCAGTAGGACCTTTTGAAAACTAGGCATTGGATTTTGTGGGGCCCATTTCTCCCATGTCTAATAAGAAGAGATACATATTAGTTTGTACTGATTATGTGACAATGTGGGTGGAAGCGAAGGCTTTATATTCTGCCACTGATAAGTCTATTGTAGATTTCCTCTTTGAAGACTTCTTCACTTGGTTCGGGGTACCGAGAAATATTGTCACTGATTAAGGGACACAATTTACATCAAAACTAGTGAAGGCTATTACTGAATAGTATCAAATTAAGCACCAGAAATCTACTCCATACCACCCTCATGCAAATGGACACGTTGAATCTACCAATAAAGTCTTGGAGGTTTGAGTCCATCCTCACCAAGACAATTCAGCTCCACCATGGCAACTGGGCTGATAAATTACTTGAAGCATTATGGGCTTACCGGATAACCTGTAGGAATGTGAAAAGACATACTCCTTATGAGTTAGTATATGGGAAGTAGGTGCTACTCCCCATTGAGTTTCAGGTGAAAACATTTCAGACAGCTACTCAATTAGGAATGGATCTAAATGAGGCCCATAAGCAAAAGATGCTTCCATTGAATGAGATTGACAAAATCATACAAGATGCATTCCAAAGGACAATATTAGTACAGGATCATAGAGCTTGGTGGCATGATAAGTACATTAAGCAAAAAGTCTTTCAACTAGGATATTGGGCATTGTTATATGATAGTAAATTTAAACATTTCAAAGGGAAATTTTCGTCAAGATGGTTGGGAACCTATAAAGTGGATAAAGTTTTCGATAATGACTAAGTTAGTATAAAAACCATCGATGATGTGTTAGAAAATTATATATTACAGAGTAATGGAACACATAAAATATTGTAGAAATATAAACACAGAAAATGCATAAAACAAGAGAGACACAGATATATAAGGTTCACCCAGTTTGGGCTACGTCCATGGAGAAATAGCCAGTCCTTATTTTTATATTATCCAACAAACTGAATAGATACAATCTACAATAGATCCGTTGTAACTCCCTCTTCGCTCTCAATCTCCTCTCTCTTCCTCACTCAGAATACAAATCTACATAGACATAATACAATTCCCTCATATATAGTGAGGGGTTGCCTTTTAGGGCAAAAAACCATAAATTAAACATAACTTCTACCGTCAGATCATCCGTCTAATGAACGGCCCAGATTGACTAGAAATCACTATACTTTTACAAGGCAATTCTACATCTACTTTTAGCTTCGGGGGCACTGCCCCCGAACCCCCACCGGGGGACCGCTAACCCCCGGACCTTCACGAGGGGGACAAGTCCCCCCCGCACCCCACCGCGTGGAGGGGTGTACAATCTTCTTGGGGTATACATCCAGCTAAAACCTTTGAATATAGAAAATAATCAAGCTCCACACCCAACAATCTCCCACTTGGAGACTGATTATAGCAACTCCACCGCCGCTTCATTTGCTAGACAACGAATCCACTTTGGACCTGGCTATTTCTCATCTTCTTCATCATACTTGAAGAGAAATTGAAACTGATCAGATTCTTAGTTTCTCCCTGGTTACAACTTTTGTTAGCATATTTGCAGGATTTTGGCTAGTGTGTATCTTTTCCATCTTCAACTTTCCATCTTCCAATGCTGACCGTATGAAATGGTATTTGAGATGTATATGTTTAGTCTTGGAATGAAATGAAGAGTTCTTTGCAAGATGTATGGCACTCTGGTTGTCACTGTATAACCTGCCCAACTCCTGATTCTTACCCAATTCATCCAGAAACATTTGTAGCCAAATCATTTATTTACTAGCATCTGTAGAAGCAACATATTATGCTTCTGTGGTTGAAAGTGCAACAACACTTTGGATTTTTCAAACCCAATTGACAGTTGTTCCACCTACAGTAAATACATATCCTGTAGTGCTCCTCCTGTTATCTCTGTCACCTACCATATCTGCATCAACATATCCCTGTAGAGAAATGTTTGAACCACCAAAGTATAATGCTTGATTTGTGGTACCTTACAAATATTTGAGAATCCATTTCACTGCCATCCAATGTTCCTTTCCTAGATTGTTCATGTACCTCCTTACAACTCCCACTGCATGTGCAATATCAGGCCTTGTGCAGACCATTGCATACATTAAGCTTCCAATTGCTGATGCATAT
>APFE031595546.1:6337-25530 GCA_000404065.3 Pinus taeda | reverse complement strand
AAGACCAAGTGAAGTTGAGGCTAAACTTCATTTCGTTCAATTACCTGTATTCTTCTTCTCCTGCTACTCTAGTATTACAGATGAATGGAACAACCTAAGCCTTTATCTTGAATTGTGATTTCTTCTTTGTAGCCACAAAATGTACTTCATCTGCATTTAACCTCTACCTAATATATTATAATGGAAAATTTTTGATATGGAGGTACTTAGGAAGCTTGTAGGGTGGAAGCTGATAGCCATAGAATTTGATCTCTGTATAATTTTGGTAAAGATACCAATCTCCTGTTGTGGCTTGATAAAATAGCTGCAACACTTTCACAATTTCATCACTTATTCATGGTACTGGAGTGATGCTCATAAAATTAATGGTTGGATGAACAAACTATTCTATGAATTGTTTATATGTAATCTTCCTTTTCCTTCATTCCCATGGAAGTCCAAAAGATCGTTGATTGTTGGTTTCCTTCTTCATATAGCTTCTAAGGTGAATGGAAACTTGTCTACTTGAAAATATATAAAAAGATATACAAGTACCAAAGCATACTTGAATACCTCTTTAGTATTGAACTAGACAAATTATTCATGAATGTCCTCAGGTAGAAATTGGCTAAAGTTATAATGAAATATGGGTTTGGAACTAGCAGAAAAGATAGATAAGAAACCAATGATGGCTTCATTGACATATTGATTAGAATTGTAACCAAGAAGATAAGAAAGAATGGCAATAATTTTCTTGGATATGTCTAGGAATATATATGAATCATAAGGAGGGTTTCTTTTAGGCGAAGGGCTATCTACAACTATGAAAAGTTCTATAGTTTGAGCTCTTTTAGTGAAATCTAGATTTTGATAGGTTTTTTTTAGGTTTTCACGAGAAAAAGAATGGGTTGGTGCAATATTTGGGGCCTGCAACATCTGTTGAATGGACTGAGCATTGATGGAGCACATAATTTATCTTGTAGGTGAGATGATAGCTCTTTGAATGGGGTCATAGGATTCTTGGCATTTCCTGACAAACTCGGGTGCTCTATGTATGTGAGGGAAAATGTACTGAGGAAGGTGGGAGTCCTAAAGTCCTATTTTATCTATTTGATCAACTAATTGATCCTCCATCCTGTTATCAAATGGATTGAACCTCAGGATGAAGGAAGGTAATGCCAGGGTAACCACGGACCACGCTTAGCTAACTAGCTAGCCCTGTTAGGCTAGGAGAGGGATTTCTTCGTAAGGATCTTAGCCAAATTCCCGGGTGTTCAATGGGGCAATGTAGGTACAATTATTAGAACCTTAGGGTTTGATGGATGAAGTGAAAAGATAGGCGAGGAGATAGGAAGAGCATGTAAACCTCATGGATTCTTCCTAAATTAAATAAAACACAGACTGTGAAATGTCTACCCAAACTAGAGCATAAAAGTTATGGATTCTACCTTTTAGACTTGTATACATTCACATAAAGAGTATGAAATGATGAAATGTAGTCAAAAATACATCTTAACACATGAAAACATAATAAAAACTAAACTGAGCATCATACCACATGGATCCCAAAGAAATAGTTGCAATTTTTCATTAATCTCCTACTATAACTAGTACAAAATGATGTCTATCAAGGCCTGAGCGATCCCACTGAATCCAACTGTTGGCTTATTGGGGTGAAACCCACGTTAAGAGGTGATTTAACCAAGCAAACCCTGGTACTACTGGCCCTTTTAGCAATAGTCCACGGAGCGTGGACTAAGGTCTCACCCGAAGTAGTATGGGAGGGTAATAGAACCAAGTTTCTACACCCTTGGGATGTTTGATGGGATTTTAGAGGTCCGCGAGCTGACCTATCACTGCGCACACTTGCAATCCCTTCATGACCTATGGTGTGGTTTCCGCACAACCCGGCTCAGGGCCCAACCCATATAATACCCAATTTCCTCGCTTATTAACCAATTACTTAGCTCATGTGTGTAATATTTATGGTTATTACAACATATCCAACATTTATATCAGTGCACACGATACATAAATGAACATAAACATAAGGAATATTAGCACAACAATTACATAGAATTAGGAATCAACTTCTCTTTATTAGATTTTCTCCCAATTACATACTCAACTCTGCCCTATGCACTTAGCTACAAGGGTCCGTGCACTTAGCTGTAGACTCTACTAGGCCTCTACGCACTCAGCTGCAAAGCTTCTTCCTACTACTACAATCGAAGACACATAGACTTGTACTTTAAGCTTGAATCATTCCTTCGCTACTCTTCCTATCATCGGTTCACTTTACAACTTAGAGACTCGCTCTATTTATACAATGCCATGGTTTGCTGACTTTACACTAATTTACAATACAATGCTTATGGCAGACAACTCTATGACTCAATTGTACACTTCGTGCTCCACACCCACAATTCATGGAGTTCTACACCATCTTTGACCAAAACTTGGGCTTTAAGCCCCAAAACCTATTGTGGGGGGGATTCCATGCCCAACAGGCTCCCAACATAATCATCATGACTCATCCTTAGTCTTGGCATGGAGCCCTTCCAACTGTTCCTTCTCTTCCCTGAGCTCTGCGGTGCACTAATCTGCAATCTGTTGGATCTGCTACATTCCTTCTTCTGAATCATCCGCATCTAACTCATGTCTCTTTTAACTTCTCATGTGTGTGTTTATAGTTTCATGTGATTGTCCAGCGCCTTGGGCCACGAAGACTATGCTTCGGTCGATTAGTCAGAGAGTTGGCCCACCCGTGTAGGGTTTCAAGCGATTGTCGTTGACCCTTCCTAGGAATGGTTCTCCATTGAGTTTGACTAGCTAGACCGCACCTCCATTGGTGACCACTTTTACCACATATGGTCTCATCCAATGCATTTTTAATTTTCCTGAAAATTTCTCAAACTTCCTATCATATAGTAGTACTATATCGTTTACCTTGAAGGTGCGTGACTTGATATGGCAGTCATGCAAGGCTTTTTCACGCTGCTTTTCTACCTACTGGTGAAATCTAGCTAGAATCATTCTTCCTCAAGCTCTTCTAATTGTGCGAGCCTTTCTTACAGAGATTCGTGGTCCGTCAGACCTATGAGTGCTGTTATTCGCAGACTAGGGACAATGTCTTCCATTGTCATGACTGTTTTTGTACCGTAGACCAATGGAAATGGTGTCTCTCTCATCAATTTCTTGCATGTTGTCCTATACGCCCATAACACAGTGGGTACACACAGGTTCCAATCGTCCTATTGTGTGTTACATGCTTTGGTTAGTGCAATCTCCAATATTTTATTAAATGGTTCTACTATTCCATTGGCATGTGGGTGGTACGATGTACTTTTCCGGTGATAGACTTGGAACGTGTTTGTGAGTGTGTTGATGGTTTCATTCAAGAAATGTGTCCTGCAATCGCTCATTAAGATTTTTGGACAACAAAATTGTGTCAACACATTTTTGAACAAAAATTTTGCAGTAGTAGTGGCCATGTAGTCCTTGACCGGTTGTGCTTTCGCCCATCGTGTTAGGTACTCCACCGCGGTGATGATATAGCATGCCCCCATCTTTCCCTGAGGTTTGATTGGGTCCACAAAGTTGATTTCCCATTTCTAAAATAGCTGTAGTGTCATTTGGGGATTTATTGGAATGTCATCCCTTCGTGATGTTTTCCCCATCCTTTGACATATATCGCAGGCCTTACAGTGCACTTTGGAATCCTATTGCAGGGTCAGCCACCATAGCCCTGCGTGAAGAATCTTTTGTGTGGTCGCACATCCTGCATAGTGTCCTCCTACAACACCCCCATGTGGTTCCGCGATCTAACCTCATTTAAATTCAGGTATGTATCTTCACAATATCTCATCATTACCCATCTTGTAGAGATGCCCCGTGATGACAGAAAAGTCTTCCATGTGCATCACGAATTCCTTCTTATGTTGGATTTAGTACTCCTTCAATGTAGTTCCTATTGTTATAAAATGGATTATATCTTCGAAGTTTCCATTCCTTATGCGCACTACAAAGGGTTGTGCATTAGGTAGCCCCTTCTCCAAATTTGTTGATTCCTCACCCATCTCAATTCGTGACAAGTGGTCTGGTCCTGCATTCAAGTGTCCCATCTTGGCTATGACCTCATAATCATATTGTTTAAACACTGAAAGCCATCTGCATATGCGCTCCCCAACACAGGCTTGTTCACCAGGTATTTCAATTCGAAATGGTTGGTATACATCTTGAAATGCCCTACCAGTAAATATTGTTGGTATTTCTCAAGCGCATACACCATTGTGAACCCTTCACATTCGGTGGTAGAGTAGTTATTTTCTGCTTTGGATAGTCTTCAACTCGTAAATGTGATTGGGTGATTCACACCCTCTGTGCCCTCATGTGTGAGTATGGTTCGTAATGCGATACAAAATGCATCAACGTGTACATTAAATTCCACATCCCATTTCGGGAAAACCAAGATTTGAGGAGAGGCCAGTTTCCCCTTTAGGACATCCAAACTCTTCATACAATCATCATTCTGGTAATATGTAACATATTTTTTCAATAACTTTTCCATCAGTGCAGTTATTTGGGCATAACTTTTGATGGACTTCCTATAGTATCCAGTGTGTCCCAGGGTAGGGCGCAGTTGTTTAACACTTAGCGGTGCTTCTAAATTGAAGATAACAACAATCTTCACAGGGTCCAGCATTAGCCCTTGTTTGTAGAACACATGTCCTAGTAGATTTCCAAAGGGAATGAGGAATGTGCACTTCTTTAGGTTCAACACAATCTAGTATCAACAACAAGTATCCAACATCAAAAGTAAGCTTGCTACATGGTGCTTAACTAATCCAAAATCTGTCTAATCATCTAGATAGACCTCCAAAAATTTGTGGATGTATACTTTGAACACAACTACCACGATGTGCAAAAATATAGCTCGTGCATTATTCAATCCAAACGAAATTATGGTGTATTGAAAGCATCCCAATTCTAATGTGAAGGTCATCTTGCTCCTATCTTCTGGAGCGATCTTGATCTGATGGTATCCCAAGAACCCATCTATGAACTAGTATGCTTCTTGACCACCAACATTCTCTAGTACTTCATCTGTGAATGGTGTTGGGAATGGATCATGTATGCAAGAATCATTCAACTTCCTGATGTCTACGCATATTCTTATTCCACCATTATTTTTTTTCTCCTATACCACCATAGGACTCACCTAATCAGACTCTTCCATTGGTTCAATAATTCCAGCTGTGAGCATTTTGTCTAATTCGTTGCAGACCTTTCCTTTATAGTTTGGATTCAAGTAGTAAGTCCACTATTTAACTAGCTTCACGTCAAGTTTCAGGGTGATCCTCATTGTCCCTAAATGGCCCACAATCTCTTTTAAGTCCGTAATTTTGGTCGAGAATAAGTCTTGGTATTCGTGGAGTAACTCAATGACCTTATTGACCATTGCGTCATCCCAATAGTCCCCAAGAATTGCGTATTTTGGTTCTAACTCCGTTCCAATGTTGACCCGCTTCATCTTTAGCAGCGCAGTGATGTTGGGGTCTTCAAGTGATGGTCTACAAGCTTTGTGAGAGCCTTCTATTTCTAAAATGTTAATGTTCCGTGGGTCCTCATCATCTTCCTCAACATTCACATTATAACACTCCAGTGCGCTACTTAACTGCATCGCTCATTCTAGATGAAATACTTCCATTGGCTCCTATGTTATTCTAAAGATAGCGGATTTCATTGCCTGTAGTGCATCATCCATAGTATCTGACCAACGATATTCAAATGTGAATGTTAACAAGTAGCCCTCATGCAACACATCCGATTCACCCATACCATGGTGGAGCTCTGTCTCCATATACCAATTGATGGGTATGATGTCCAGGGTGTGGTAGAATAGGTGCACCCATTCAGGCTATGGCTCTTTCTGGCAGGCCTTGGTCCATTTCATGAGGTGTGTGCGTGGATCATCTCATCTATCATATTTGTCTACTATTCATACTTGGGATTTTCCAAATTGTAGGCACATCATCCTTCTGCATTCACACCAGTATTCAAAAGTGCCTTGATGCGTACCCCACCATTTTGCGAGTGTTGCGCACAATTCCCACTTTGGCGCACCGAACTGCTACTCCTCTGGTACTGCATTTTTGAATTTTCTCAGAAATTCATCCACCACTCACAATCCATCATATGTCAGTAGCTCTCTTGCCTCTGTTTTTATGCAATGCAATGATCTGATCATCATGTTGGAGTTTAGCGATGTTACTTTGTGTAGTCGATTATGCCATCGCTCTATCTCTTCATTTGAATCTGAAGTGCAAGAGCTTTCACGCTCCCACAAAATCCTTCCATCTGCAGTCAGGTTCACCCAATCTTCTCCTTATGCAGTTATCTTATAGATACAGTCAAGATCATCATCACTATCATTGTCATACATTAGTTCAGTGTATCGCGCTCCCTCGGCCGGGTCCAGTGGTACTACTACACATAGTGACTTTTTCTCAAAGGTCATTTTTCACTTATTCAGATTTATGACTCCATTCATATCGGTAGCCTAGTCTATTCCTAGTAGCATGGGATAGGGATTGTTGTCATTGACAATCTCTATCACTTCAAAATCTACCTCCGTGCTCACGTCTTCAATATGAACTGTCACTCCTTGCAATCTTCCCATGGGCAAAATCTTTTGTTGGTTCTCCATTCGTAACTAAATAGGGGACCATTACAGCGTAGGTCTACCCATGCATTCCCATGTTTTCTTTGGTAGTACATTCACCTCTGAGCCTAGATCCAGGATTACATGATCCATTTCGTACTCACCTATTTGCACAGTCAACCTCATTTCCCTTCCTGTGCGCAATGCATGCTTTCCCAATTTTCAGACCATGCACGGTTCTCCTGACCCCATGCACCTAGTGATCAGTTCCTATAGCCCTTTGACTACCTTGCTATTGCATAGTAGTTTTATGCATGTCTCCATAATGGTAGTGAGCATGGAAGGATACATCCCTGGTTCTAGTTGATCCTTACTACCTGAAGTGGAGGACTCCGTGAAGCTCTTCTTAGCTTCCATGAATGTCTCCTTCGCGCGTTCTAAATCAAACTTGGGTTCCTTTGTAGGAGCCTTTTGAACCCACATGCCTTCTTTTGGCTGCTTCCCTTTATCATCTCCCATTATCACATTGCTCTTGAGCATCATGTTTATATTTGGGTATTCTTCGTGTGGTTCAGACCTCATCATTTGTAGATTTTGGGTTGGAGGGGGTTGGAGTACCCCCTTTCTATGCATCTTTACAATCAACAAGGGGCAATCTTCTGCCTCATGATCAAACTAACTACAGTACCAACATGATATCCTAGTCAGGTTCATACAATCGCCAACATAATGCCTTGACCCTCTACAATCGTAGTAAATTACCTGACCGTGACCCCCTCTTGGTCCCATTCCACCTCAACCTCGACCACACCCCTAAAACCCACTGTGCATTGTCCCAACATTTGGGTCGAGGGCTCATGTTTTGGCCTACACCCTATAGGCAGGAGTCTGATCCATCATTAGTTCATAGCTTCAGTAGGTGCGTTCATCATGGCCTACCGACCTGTAGAAATTACAAAACAACTGTTGGGACGTCTACTGATACTTCTGCAAAAGATGACAATTATATGTGGTATGTTTCCCTCCTATCTAGCATATTCCACACCATAATGTAGATGTCGTGCTCAGCCCCACCTGTGCCTCCGATCTTAATGGCATTGCCCACCTCCTTCCAAGTAGTTCACAAGTACTGGAAAGTGATCTTTGTCGTGGCCTTGGCCCTTGCATTTTATGCACCATACTTCCTTGCACGCCTTTGGCTGAGGTGCTCTATCCTGTTCCAAACTCTACATTTCCAGACATAGATTCTGTAGTTGTGCTTGACTCTGTTGGACTCCCAATCCAAGGTGTTCTATAGGGGTCCTGTGCAACCTCATTTCCATCTCCAATGCTTTGGCCTGGGTGGAAAGCTTTTGCTGTGACAGTGTCATCCTTAAGTGCGGCATAAGTGAGGCCACAAACCATGTGTGATGTTGCGCATCCATTAACATCATATTGGATTCACAGATTGTACTTTTCAGCCTTTGGTCTAGATCCCAGGGGGTCTCGCCCGGGAGCATCACGATCTCTTTAAGCTTGATGATTGACTGCACCTTTGGTTCTAGCCTACTAAATTCCATGTTCAACGCATTCTGGATCTCTGTAATTCCTACATTTGGGTGGTCATTAGAATGATTGATATACAACATTAATGCGCGATCCTACAATGTTCTCACCAATGTAGCCTTTTTTATATTATCATCCATGACACCTTGTGCTTCCCATACTACTCTTCCTATGAACTAGAATTGGTCTGGATCTTCATTCCCTACTCCTCTGAATACTGGTAATTTAATTGCGCTCACCATACTAACTATGGACGTGGTGGAGGTGGAGTGGGTGGAGATGGAGGTGAGGGGAGTGAAGCGGGTGGTGGTGTGGGCGGAGGTGGTAAATGCGGAGTTCTTTGCCTTATCAAATTGACTACGCTTCTCGGTGAAACCTTCACGAGCTCGTCCTCGCTCTCCCATCAAGGTGAAATTAAGGGATTTTTTTCTAATTCTTCACTACTTCCACTTCTATAGATCTTTCCACTCCGCATAGTCCCAAACATTAATTTATTCACATAACCCACTTTTCGCACAAGAGCATCTTAATCCATGTGTTCCAAGATTTAATGTACTTACCTCGCGGTCCCTTGAGAAAATGTCGCTCTACCTCGTTGTATCTGATGGTCATGGCTACACAAACTCAGTGATAAATCCTCCTATTATTTGGTCAATCCAGTCGTCCACGGCTCGCACTGTTTTATTTTCTGAGATTTCTAGTCTGCACACTAGTTCTAGAGTCCACACTATTGGTTGGTCGAGCCTACACCTTCCCTGGTTGTCTACTAACTTTGCAATCCACTCATACAACTCATATGGAAAAGATGCAAAGAATATTTCATGTATTTCAGTGTACGAGTAGTGATCCAACCACTAATCCTTAGATACTCATGGATTTTTGTTTTCCTACACTGCGAATTCGTGAATCCTCTTGTCCAACCACTCTTGAATTTCTTTCTTTATAGGGTTCTAGTGGTACAACATCAGACATCCTTTATGCAGATCCTGGTCCCGACAACAGAACCATTTGTTGGCTTAGTGAGGCCTGACCCAGGTTCAAAGGTGATTTAGCCAAGCAAATCCTGGTACTACTGGACCTTTCGGCAATAGTCTATGGAGTGTGGGCTGAGGTCTCACCTGAAGTAGTATGCAAGGGTTCTAGAACCAGGTTTCCACACCCTTAGGATGTCTGATGGGCTTCTGGAGGTTCGCGGTCTGACCTATCACTGCGCGCACTTGCGATCCCTTCGCGACCTGTGGTGTGGCTTCCACATAGCCTAGTTCGGGGCGCGACCCATATAATACACAAGTTCCTCACTTATTAGCTGATTACTTAGCTTATGTGTGTAAGATTTATGGTTATTACAACATATCCAATAATTATATTAGTGTGCGTGATACATAAATGAACATAAGCATAAGGAAGACAAGCACAACAATTAGACATAATTAGGAATCAACTTCCCTTTATTAACTTTTTGTCCCGATTACAGACTTGACTCCACCTTGTGCACTTAGCTACGGACTCTACTAGGCCTTTGCACACTTAGCTACAAAGCCTCTTCCTACTACTACAACCCACGACACTTAGACTTCTACTCTAAGCTCGAACCATTCCTTCGCTACTCTTCCTATCATCGACTGACTTTACAACTTAGAGCCTTGCTCTATTTACACAATCCCATGGTCGACGGACCATGGGTAGGCAGAATTTACACTAATTTAAAATACAATGCTTAGGACGGACAACCCTGTGACTCAATTGTACACTTCGCACTCCACGCCTGCAATTCGTGGAGTTCTACACCATCTTTAACCAAAACTTGGGCTTTGAGCCCCAAAATATGCTGTGGGGGGATTCCATGCCCAACACCAACCTCTAAAAATGGCTAGGGAAATATATAATATAGTTTTCAACCCACCCATCCTAACCTCAGAAAGTCGAATCCATGATAAGAGGGAAAGATCCAAGAAAGGCTAAATTCATAACAAGAGAATACGATGGTCAAAGGGACTCATCCCTAATCCAAGAAAATTGATTCATTACACCTTATGAACTTGATTTACCAAATGTATTTACCCTAGTAAGTACTATAAACATGATAATTACATTTAACTCATCATTTAGAAAGATAAATTCATGATTTTCCAAGGTGAAAGTGAAAGTTGGGATAAAACAATGAAAATCTGGACAAAGTGTCAAACACGCAGTGTGAGTGCTAGGCACGTAGCAACAATGCCATATCTTGGTGGAAATATTGTCGAGTCTATTTTCCATATTTGCCTTTAGTTTTTAATTTGGAGCTGATTTCACGTTTCAAAGTCTTAATCTCCCAAAACTGGTCAAAACATGCAGAATGAGGGTGAAAAAATGTAGAGTGTTTTTGCTGGAAACTTTTGGAGATCTTCCTAAACTCCAAATTGAGCTCATGATGGTTCATTTGAAATCTATTCTAGTATAGTTGTCAATTCACTTATCAAGAAAGTCATTTGGACACTCTAGCTAGGCAAAATTGTTATTTTCACAAGGTCACTCTAGAAGTGCAACAACTCTCTTGTGGCACGTGTATTTTTGACATATCTCCAAAACCATGACACCTGTATAACAAATGAAAGATTTTTTTCTTCTTGGTTCTATGATGGAAAAAAACCTCTCTCACTTTTGCTAAATTCATATTTTCATGGTTAGAAACATAGTTTGAAGAAAAATCAACCCTTATGTGTGGTGAATGACTTCTTAACAAATGATGGAGACATGATCTTGTTGATATGAAATGGAATCATACCTATTTATATCCCCTATGCCTCCTCTACTCAGATATATTTAATTCCATAGCAAACCCTAGCTTAGTGAGAGAGGAAATTAGGGTTTAGTGAAGGGAAAAGAGGGGGATTTAGAAATGAAGGGAAATGAAGGGGATGGGGGATTCTAAATTCTTAGGGAAATTTTCGGAGGTATGGAGGGATGTTAGGAAATAGGAGAAAGTGGAATTTCAAATATTTAGTAAGGGTAAGGGGTTCGAAAGGAATAAACACGGGCGTAGCCTAAAAAAATGTCAAATTGTACCAATAGGCTAGGGTTTGTGGGAAAATGGTGAATTTGAGGGATATTAGTGATGTGAAGTGTTTAAAAAGGTATATGAAGGGTAGGGGAAGGTATATGAGCATTAGGATACAATTTTTTTTCATTTTTTTATCATGGGATTCATGGAACCAAGAAAAATGCCCTCAAAACCCTAGGAGAGGGAAATGAGCCTTAAAGGCACAATTGAGGCAAGAAGGTATAAGATGACCCACTCACTTAAAAATGATAGTTTGGAACCTATAATAATGATGAGAAGTCTTTTAATGATGGTACACTCAGCTGAGGGGTGACATGGACCAGTACTTGGAAAACATTGGAAGGAGTGAAAACAATCCTAGACCTAATACCCAATGACCAAATTTTTACTTGAAGACTCACTGAAATGAAAAAATTGACTTTGACACCCTAATACCGCTTTGTAAGAGCATGTATGATCCCTAGTGGAACGTTACAAGTACTGACACTAATACATCCATTAGTAGATTTCAAAGAAATCGAATTCAGGCAATGACTCATTGATTTTACAGTCTCTGTCGACTAGGGGAGTATGAATGAAGTCAACTTGTGGATGAATGAGTGGATTTCGGGTTTCTGCAACTTATTTTCCTTTAGGAGGCATTCTGTTAATTGAATTTAAAGTTGAAAGTGACAGAAATGGGAAGAATTGGGTTGAAACACAGTGATAATAGAATAGCAGTGTAAGTGAAAATGGAATAAGTTGACCTGGATGTCGGCTTACTTCTCAATAGAATTGAAAATTTAGTTGAATGATGAATTTGTTGTTTTGGCTGCAAACAACAAGTATCCAATGAATTATGGGAATGCACTGTGTAAAGGTTTTTATGAAAATTAGGGCTTATAATGAATAAGATGGAGTGGGTCCGTTATTAAACATTTAAATCCTGATTAATTCTCCAATATTGTTGATAAACATTTAAGTGGAATATTAATGTGTGAAGGATGACAAATTAATGGATAATGAACAAAGAGAGGACAGTTGATTGGACATAGTAAGTGACATTATAGCAGATGTGGGTGACGACGTAGGAGTGGCAGTAAACAGTTGAATAAAAACCGTGTTCGGGAGTAAGTTGGAGTGGCAAGCTATTTTGAGATTTTAAGTCCCGAATAAATGGGATGGGGGAAATGCAGTTGAGCCAATTGGCTTAGATTAAACTGTTGAGCCAATTTTATCTGCTACCTATTGACAAAAATTTAAATCAATTCCAATCACAATTAAACTGTATAATTTGATTGTATGAACTAGTGTAGCATTTAAACAATCTCCACACAACTTTTATTTGCAAAAATAAACTTTACTAAGAGTAATGGCATTTGGATTTGCAACACTTTCAGAATTTAATATTTTTTTATTTTATTTCTAATCTAACATTTTATTTTTTCCTTCCTTTTCTATGACATCTATTCTAAAATTTTATTTGATATGGAATTATTCATCAAAATATATCGAACATTTTTTGATTCAATATTCTTTTTGTCCATATCCTAACATAACATTTTTTGAAATATATTTTCATTTTTTGACTAATTTATGCTAACTTACCAAAACCAAAAAATTCTACAACAACTTGCATGATAGTGCATACAATTTTGTGTGTGAGCGCGAATGATGTTTACATAGCGAATACAACTTGTACACATGAAGATGATCCTTATGCATAGCCAGAACATAGCTGCAAGCATGACATTGTGACCAACATGCAAAAAGTTGTCTGGTGAATGGTCAAGTGATGAGGATGCAAAGACTCAACACGAGCTCATGGGATGAGGCCAAGTGATTGCAAATATCAAGGAAAGTTCCAAGGAAGTCTCCGAAATTTTATTCAAGATACAATTTTGGAGGGTGTTACAGTTGCTACAACATAACCCTAGATGGGTTAGTTGTTGATGAAGATAATCAAAAATATTTAAGGAAACATTTTTATATTGATAATGGATAGTAATGAATCTTCAAATGTAGTTCAAGAAAGTTTTGTTCAGCTTTCATTAAAGATAAGTACCTTTTAGATTTATTTATTCATGAGACTATTCTTGTTTAGATTTATTGTTTTCATCCCCCATGCATAAATATTTGAGTATTTGAAAACTACTAACCTCTAGGTGAGATGTGATAAGCATATCCTTCTTGAGAATCATATACAATGTAGGAAAAGAGAGCTAGTGTTGGAAGATAAAAGATGGTGTTGGAACAAGAAGAAGTACTTGATAAAAGTTTTTGCAAAGTTATAAAAGTAGCATAAAATCAAAAAGTTACAATACGGAAGTGCTATAGTTTCCAATGAAAAATAATTTCTAAGGTATTTGATTGTTACAAGGTATGTATAGCATATTGTTTCATTGTTATGACTTAGCTGCAATGTTGAATGGCAATTTAAGCTATAAGGTATGATGAGACTCATGTATATACATATGAAAGTAAGTTTGATTTTTGATACATGTAATATATTGGTGCACTTGATATTTGGCAAGTATCTTACTTTTCAAACATCGTGGACTTCTTTATTTTACAAAGCAGGATGGAAACATTGATTTGGTTATATGGTAACTTGATACTATTGTCAATTCGTGTGATAAACATGGTAACGTTGATAGTAATAATGTGGCAGTAAGATTGAAACTCGGGATTTTCTAAATATATTCTTTTTGATGTTGATACGGTTTTGATAAGTTATGATAACTTAAAAACATAGTAAATTTGACAATGTGATGAAAAATGAATGCCTTGACTTGGTGATGTTAGGATTCTAAAGAAAATTGTTTGAGTAATGTGATAAATAAGTGATTTTGTGATTATGATCGTTGAAGTATGAAGAGACACTTGTTAGTTTTCCTAATTATATGATCTTAACCTTTGATGAAGCCACTGATGATGACCTGACTCTGTGATCTCATAATTTTGTCGATGTGTGATAGTATTATAATAGACATGTTGATGTATGGATTGTTGATTAAGGAGGCTTCCCATTCCTAGGGAGATAATCTTGATAAGGTCCCAACCATTATTATTTGTGATGGATTATTGTAGAAAAAATAAAGTCTTTTGGACATGAATAAATGATCATTTGATGTTGTTGAAGGAAGAGACCATAGTGGTTTTGTCATACAAGATGCTTAGAGTCATGTTCATTCCAAAAGGTCCTTTAGAGAAATAAATAAGCCATGTTGATACCAATGAGAAGTTGTAGCAATAAGCTCCATCATTTATGTTGAACATCCTATATTTAGGAAGCTATGAAATAATAAGTTTGGAAGGATTCCATGGCGGAAGAATATGAATCAATTGTGAAGAATGACATATGGCATGTTGTTATAAGACCTAAAGGAAATTATGTTGTAACTTCAAAATGGTTGATTGAAAACTACAAGGAAACGTTCTTAGGTAGATGATTCTCTTAGAAAGAGGGAGAAGACAATGACGACATATTTTCTCTTGTTTCACACTATAATACTATTAGATCGTTTGTTGCCCTTGTTGCTAGTGAAGGATGGGCGCTTTGCTAGATGGATGTAAAGCGAACATTTCTTGATGGAATGCTACATGAAAAAGTATATATGGAGTAGCTCAGGGATTTTGAAGTAAAGGATAGGAAGACTCATGTTTTCAGGTTCAAGAAAAAATTGTATGGTTTGAAGAAAGATCCTCAAGTGTGATATTCCTGTATTGACAACTACTTGGTGACGATTGGATTCACAAGAAGTAGCATTGTCTCCAACCGCTATTTCAAAGTGGTTATGCCTTTGGTTTTTGTTTTATGTTGACAATATATTCTTGATAGGTAGTGAGCCTCTGATGATCAAGTGTTAGAGGGAGTTGGCCTCTAAGTTCAAGATGAAGGATCTTGGTATGATGCATTACGTTGTGAGACTAGAATTTTGGCAATGACTTAGATATATTTTCCTTTCACAAGGAGAGTATCTTATAAAGTTATTAGAGATATTTGGAATGACAAAATGAAATCCATGGCCACTTTGATGGAGATGAATTTGAAGAATTTATGTGGAGATTTTTTTGGACCCGACTTGACTAACCCTTCCTAGCATCATCAATTGATTAGAGCATTGACGTTCCTTGTGAACACCCATTCAAATATATGATTTACAATTAACACTTTAAGTCAATTTATGAAAAAGCCCCTTCATGCACATTGGGTTACCATGAAACAAATACTGAGATATTTGCATGGGATGATTAACTTTGGTCTGAAATAGTCTGCAAATGATATGGATGCGCTGATGCTAACTAGGTTGGAAATTTTATTGATAACACTAGGATTGTACTTTATTTTGGGATTTTCGATGAGAAATAAATTAAATTTTAAATCCTTAATCATGGATGATGTAGTACATTGTTGCTAGCATGGCTATTTGTGAGGCAGTTTGGTTAAGGAAGATATTTTAGTAGGTCCTTGATATATTGTGAAAATGAGAGTGCGATATGACTGGTAGAGAATCCTGTATATAGCCAATATAGGGATATCTTCATGTATTGAGACAATGTTGCTATATGAGACAAGTTTAGGCTTGTGGTTGCTTCCTTCGTGAGAGGGATAAATGATGAATACGATCTCCTTTTATGATATATATTTTTTCTAACATAATATTTGATTTGATTTCATGTATGAATAGGAAAACAAAGGACTACTTCTCTTGGTAATGCATTAGATTGAACTCTTTATTGAGTTTTTTAAGATGGTAGTATATATGAGAACTTTGATATGTCTTGTATATTCAAAGAGAAGCATGGATTGATGGATGTGACACTCCCAGGTAAGGGCCTTGACTAATCGAAAATATTCAACATATATCTTACCCCTTGTTTGAGCTCCCAATGAAGGAATAGAGCATTGAGGGTTCATGGGGTTGAGGTATCTCTAGACAGTATGATGTTCTTGATCCTTATTGTTGTGGTAAGCACTATCTCACCTATTGTCAGCATAGGGTGTGTGTGATGATTTTGATTTATGAAAAGTTGGGTATCTCCCCCTATCATGATTAGTAGAGTATACCTAGTATGGATGATTGCCTCACCATATGACCAATGGGTTGAGATGATTTGAGATGGTGTCAGCCTTGTATATCAAGTGGTATCCTACTCAATTATATAGGATGCAGGTGCTCTACTACTTGACTCTTGAGGGTCAACATGGGAAGGTTAGAAGACATTCAGATGGTCATGATCTATACCATATATGGAAAGTTGTATCTTGCCCATTGACTAAGCAAGAGGATGGATGTGATACTTGTTGGTAGATGTATTTATCCCATTGTTACTAGGTGATAGGATTGAATATGTAATCCTTACCTCTCATAGCAAGTCCTATCTTTCATATTATCATTAGGAAATAGGATGGTTGCAATCTTTCCTGGTAAGTTGTCTCTCACATATTATCATTGGATAGAGGGTAGTAGTATTGGGTTTCCTACTAGAAGATGATTCCTGGGTAGTAACATTTGCTCCCTTTGGTAGATGATTTCTACATTGTAGAATTAGCTTCCCGCTAGCAAGTCTAGGTGGTAGCATAAGCTCCTTGATAGATAGAAGGTGATAGTTTGAGCTCCCCTATGATGTCAAATTCTTATTAATTTGGATTGGAGATTTTTTAACAGATGAGAAAAGATGAGTTGGGTGGAGCAAAGATGACAAGTGTCAAAAAGTGATATTTGAGATGGAACATATGTTGTAGTGTTAATTTCTCTATAGATGAGAGGATTGTTAATTTAGAGGCTAAAAGACAAATTCCCTTCTTTGGCTAGTCTTCCTCATCAAGGAATACCCCTCATATCCCTTCAAAGAATTTAATTTGGTTAAGGAAAAAATATATTTTTAACATGGAAACCTACATGTGCACAAAAGGATAGGTGTTGGGTGTAGTTCTTAAGCATATCTTAGACACCACTTTCCCCATTTTTGATCATTCTTTCTCTACAAACCTATGAACTTTGTGTCCCAATTACGATTTTCCCTAGTTATAAGAGCAATCCTTTCTCAACATATCATTTTTCCATATTTCGTTAAATATTGAATGAAGTGATGTCTTTTTGAGATGGCTAACTAATTTAATTATGGAAGAAGTTTTTAGGTTATTTTTCTTTGAGGTGTTGCCTACAACTAGGCACTCAATATGTGTAGTTGTTGCTATTACTTGTTGTTACAGTTTAAGGATTTTTTGTTACAGTCTAAAGTTTTGCTGTTACAACTTGAGTTGATGTTACATATCGAGTTGTTGTTACAACACAACTGCCAAAGATCATGGTTGCTGTCTTCAAAGACAGTTTTCAAGAATCATCAATTATCTACGTACGATAAAATGATCTCACTATTTACGAATGTGGAGATGGTGTATGTTGGATTGAGGGGGAACTGACCCAGGTTCAATGTTAATTAGCCAAACAAATCCCTACACTACTAGCCCTGTTGGCATTAGTCCGTGTAGCGCAGACCAAAGTCTCACCCGAAGTAGTATGGGGGGATGCTGGAACCAGTTTCTGCACCTTGAGATGTTTGTGATGTCTTTTTATTCCTTCTATTCTTCCCTTTGCGCAGGTCACTTACTTCTAGGGCTTACCAGACTAGCCCTCTACTCCGATCATTAGTACCTTCGTGAAAAGGTACGATCAACTTTCACGCAGCCCTAACCTGTGGCTTAAGTACTTCTGCACTGCTAGGGCAACGTCCTGCGAAGATTCCCAACCTAGTCTAAGTGTCTTGCTTATCTTATTAGATACTCATAGTTAGAACCCCGTAAATAGATATTCTTATTTGTGTTTAGTTAACCAAAATAATTATACACATTCGCACATCACATAAGAATTATAAAGGAAATTCATACATAAAATGTCAAGATGCATTAATTGGAACCAAGATAAATAATTTAGAGAATACTTCTCCTTATTGATATCTTCAAGTGACTACAAACTCTATCCGCCCTATGCACACAGCTGCAAGCGTATGTGGACTCAGTTTCAGACATCCACACTAGGCCTCTTTGCACTCACCTTTAGAGCCTCTACCTACACTATAACCTGAAACTTAGACTTCTTTGTTCAGAGCCATGAGTAGCTAAGACTTCAATCCATGACTCTCAAACTACTTAGAGCTTAGCTATTTTTATACAATCCATGGTCCGTGAATTATGGGTAGGTATTTTACAGCCGACTTTACTTTACAAAACTAAGGGAAGAGAAACCTTTATGACTTATTACACCTTCATGCTCTGTGACCACAAAATGTAGAGACTTTATTATTTTATTACAAAATTCTACCCAAAACATGGGATTTTAACCCCAAAGCTGTCCTTTGGTGGATCTCGTTTCCAGTAGGATCCCAACAAAAACATTGTGACTCACTCTCGAGTCACTCGGTAGGCACAGAGATCTTTGCATGAAGCCCAGCTCGACCCGTATGAATGCAACCTCGACAATACACTTAGGTGCCACCTGCTTTGCATCTTCAACCATCTGCATGATCACTGCTCTTGCACTGTTAGCCTAAACATTTTGCTGCCTCACTTGTAGAGTCACAAGCTTGCCTTCAATAGGTCCTGTCATTGTGTAAGCCTCATCCAGCCAGGGCTGCAGTCTTGTTTTTGACACGGCTTCCTTATGCAGTGTTACATCAACATGTTCCTTCAACTTCTTGGCCTCTTGCAACTTTGCTATTCTTTGTGTCAGTGCGAGGGTTGACGTTGTGCCATTAACCTCATCATAGCATTCTTGTAGCTCACATACTTCTATCTCTATTCGTTGGACATTGGGGTCCCCGTGAAAGCTTGTCAGAACCTCAAACGACTAGTCAAAAGCTGCGTGTAGTTTGATACCACACAATCCACCACTGTTACTGCTTTTGTTACAGTGGTCATCCACTGTACCACTGTAACATCCCTCCCTTAATAATAAATAAATAATAATAATAACTAAT
>APFE031595531.1:222921-233508 GCA_000404065.3 Pinus taeda | reverse complement strand
TGCCCTGACTTCTATGTAAAGGCAATATCATTGTTTACTAAAGTATGATTGACTCCATAGGCCCAATGGAAACTTATGTAATGTTTATCCAGCCTTCATATTTGTCAATGTTATTCCACAAGAGTTAGCCATCTAATTATTAGTCAAAATCAATAACCTTTTGAGAGAGCCCTCTCAGGCTAAGGAGGCTAAGCCTTAGTCAAAAGATTGGTTTGAAACAGTTACTTGTAGTCTTCCTGGTTTGCAGCCTTCCAGGGCTTGATTTTGAGATAAGAGAAAGTGTGGGATGTTTGGGTCATTAGTTGGTCATAAAATTCAAGCATGTAATTTGCAAAACAATTTACTACAAGTTGCAGTGGTAGCTTCTATCGACGCATCGCTTAAGGCTCTGAAGAACAAAGGTGAAGGAGATGGAAGCGAGACGTTTTTAGGACGCTTGTGATTCAGACAAGGTACAGGGAAGTCGAAAATTATTGTTCATGCTTTCGGAGGACCAAAATCTCCTCAGTGGGGAGGATTGATCTAGGTGGCTCCAAAGACACACATAGGACAAGGAGGACTTAGGAAAAGCTCAAAAATCAAAGCGTTTGGAATGTTTTTGAACCTTGACCAAGTCATAGATCTCGTCTTCCTAATCTCAGTGGTGCGAATGGTTTGTCAAACTGAGATCATACGCGAAAGATAAATCTCTTCAAAGTTTGATAAGACAAGGAAAAAGTGGGGCCCACAACATGCCACATGGCATCCTAGTGAGCAAGTGGCACCCACATAGTAGCCCACCAACAACTGACACATGACATTTCCTCATTTGCCTCTTTAATCCTGCAAAAATACAAAAACAAAATGATATTAAAATATCATAAAAGAGACAAAAATTATTTTTTAAAATATGGAAAATGGTTATTAAATAACCATATAACAAAAGTCATTTTAATATATAGTTATTAAGATAACTATATAAAAACAATAAACAAAAATCATATATTTCCAAAACTATATATTAATAAAAAAACAAAAAAAGGAAGGTTAATATATTGGTTCAATGAATTGTGTTAAGAAACGGGTGGTGGGCCAACCCTTGGGGCATGGACCCAACCAGCCCACACCTGTTTTTACATTAAACGAATGGGTGGTGGGCCGGCCCTTGAGGCACAGACCCAGCCATGCCCATACACCACAATACAAGAAACACCACACATCAAACAATTGCCACTGTTAAACTATTGTTTAAAAAAATAAATTGAAATGCAGTTAGTTTGGTTTTAAAAACAAAACTCGTATAAAAAAAGGAGGAGGCGGTGTTTGTCCACCCGAACTCCTCCCTATTAACCAAGATCATAACCATTATGCCAAACCAAATCATTGATAACTCCGCCTGAAATTTCATTTAAAAAAAAACTCATTTTTTTGCCAGAGCTCAGGAGAGAGACAGTAGGGCACAGATTTCGAGGTAGAAGGTGGGCACAAATTTCGAGACGAGTAATTAATTTTTTACTGCAGGAACCATGAATTTTGCAGGAGGGCTGAAATGTCACTTTGTTAGAAATTGACAAATTTTATATGGATTTTACACCTCTTGTCACCACGAGCACAACGATGTTGTCCATTTCTCCATCAAAGGTTTGAATTTTTTGGTCATTTTTAGAATGCATGTGGAACCATGATTTCAACAAAAACAAGGAGCGGAACCATGAGCCTTGAAATTTCCCCAAGGAGGTAAAATTTTTCCATGTCAGAATATAGTCAAGTTTATACTTGTGTTTCATGGTTTTCCGCAGAGATTGCAATGGCGAGGTCAGATTCACCATTTGAGTTGCAGATTTCTAGTCCACCCATGGAGTAGAATCTTTTAGGAATCCCAAGGAATCTAAAAGATTCCTTAAGCCCGAGATTCTCAATTTCTCAGAATTTGGATTTTGGACAGTCGATTTTGCACTATTCAACAACACAAATTTGATGGTGCATTTAGGTTTGTCATTCTCTCATTTCATTTTCTAGCCACTTTTCTAAGTGCTAGTGCAGGTGTCCACATTCATGTGTGAGTAGTTATTTTCATGCGATTGATGTTGTGAGATCGATGGTCTGAGTAGCTTTACCAATTTTACATCTGCTTCTTTAGATGGCCCTTGGTTGTGAGGTATATGATGTGTTCATGTACTTCTTCTTTATGCATTATGCTGCATAGATCCTTGATTGATGTTGTTGCAGGATCTTGTTTCTTAAATGTTTTCATGATTGCTTGCTTGATGTGATGCGGAATCTTCTATGTGATGTACTTGTTGTCATGATTCGTCATGTTATGTGTTTAGATCCCTTGTTGTATGTTGAAGGGATACTCATGTTGTCACCATCCATGAATTTTGTGTCATATTGATAGGAGTCTTTTGACTGAGAGTTCCTATAGTGGAACATCTCTTAGGGCCACTCCTGCGTGAGGGAATTTTCCTTGTATGATTGCGACATCATCTCTTGTGTACATTATCATTATTGACAACACTTAATGTAGCGGCCTACACCATCTTGACACTAGGGCCTAAAGACGTAGTCCCTCCTGGACGAACGCCATTATCAAAGTTTTTGTTTTCATGTGCTGATGATTGTCTTGTTCCTCTTATTTATAACACGCAGATCTATTCATTAATGTTCTTTTAAAAATGCAATTTAACAGATCACGAAAGTAAAAGGTCTTGGAAGAGTCCTTCATCACACCCGGACCTTGATCAATAGTGCCCGAATGTAAATGGTAGGATAGTGTAGGGTAGGGTAGAGTAGGCATGGAGAGCTTTGAGTGTTAGGATCGAACCATCGATCGTACCATAATATTGTATAATATCGTATACAAAGAGATACTTAATTACGCTTTAGCAGAGAATGTTGCTATAATATACGTTGCATCGCTTTATGGATTTATTCCTCTCAAATATGATTCCACCTATCTTTCTTTCCCTCAAAAGCAAAGCTTAGAAGGCAACTGCTATTATATATGTTGCATCGTTATCGAAGAATTGAGAAAAGAATTGATTAGTTTGTTAAGCAGGCTCGACCAAAGGGATTAGCAAGTTAGTCAAAGCTAGAGATATTAAAATAATATTTCTAGTAACTAAACAATATGACCATGAGTCAAGCCCTACCTATATGCGTTAGAAATGAAAGACTTCTTTTATTTCCCCTGCCTTCTTCTAGAGTTGGAAAGAGAATCCTGTCAGTAGCATATGAGGTTCTACCTTCTACCTTTCTTTATAGTTCTAACGACTTTCCCTTCCCATTGGTCAAGCCTACTTATGGATCCTTTTACTTTCTTGGGTGGATGAAATAAACCTTCTTATCCCCTCCCCTAGCATTCCAACAAGCATGACATTGTCTTCCTACTTATTCCTTGCACACATGCCAGCGCATGTCTTGGTTCTAGGCTCTTCCAACTTACTTTTTGCACATCCCACAGAAGCATTTGAGCCAGTAATAGGTAGAGATGCATTCAATCCAATTCTTTCTCATGTTCTCCTTCACCTAGTAAATCAAGTTGGCCAAGCGAATGCATAACCACATGTGGAGGCATGGGTAGGAGATTCGGATCCCATTCCGTGTCCATGATCGATTTATACAAATCCACACATTCGAGGGCCATTTCTAAAAGCATTCCTTCCATATTGAGAATACATAGCATCATTTCCATATAAAGACCTAGAGCTAGATGTTGACCATTCCCAGTGATGGGGCCAGCGGGAGGGAAGAAAGGAAGAATAGGAAAAAAGCAAGAATATTGTAAGCTAGCTTCTTATCTTAATGAAATCTAGAAAAGAAGCAAGGGGAGTTGGGTAGGTCGCAAGAAGCCACTGGTCAAAGGTGTGGACCAATCGCAATTGATAACCATCTTTCCCCCTTCCAATGGATGACTGAAAGATTTGGCATTCATCTAGTCAGGCTGTCAAGCTAGGGAATATGACTCTAAATGAGGGAGACTACTTTGATAAAGGATACCAGCAGGCAGAGGGAAGGAGGGAAGGAAGCATTAGCGATCGATCCAGAAGCCATAGAGTGAGAGTTATAGTTATGATCACCCCCCTGATCCATAAATAAAGGAAAAAAGACATACAATTTTATTCAATCCAGAAAGAAGCCTATGGGGGTGAGCTTTGTCGAGCTCCACTTGAACTTAAAGTATGTGTAGCTTATGACTTAGAACTAGAGGTGCAAGAGTGATTCTATATTATGCATTATGATCAAGATAGTCCTTAAGGAGGAATCATACTTGATGAATCTAAGCAAGGCAGTTCGGATCCGGTAGGCAAGGAAGGGAATAAATAGAGTCTAATAGCTCATTCATGCTCACAAGCAAGAACACAGTAACCTCCTTAATTCCTGCAACCAAGCAAGATGGTAAATTATTATACTCACCTGATCTATCTTATAAGAAAGTTAAGCACAATCTTGCTGGTTAAGAAAGGAGAGAGAAGCAAGAAAGACACTATCACTTGAATGAAAGAAAGCAAGCAATAAGACTGTAAGCTCATTCCAAGAATCTGGTTCTTCTCCTGTAATAAAGAATAGAAAGAAATCCCTACTGAAAGTGAACTTATAATGGTTCACTAACTAGAAAGCAAGAAAGAAACCTATGGAAAAATGTTCTTCCTTCATCTCCAGGGCACAATAAAGCAAGACACTTACTTCGGCAAGTAGCATAAGGGACCTCTCTCTGTTGATAACCTCACACTGCAACATCATCCATTCGTTGACCCGCCTCACCTCCAACTATGTAATCCATAAATTTCATCAATCACTCATCATTGATGCACCCATATAGAAAGAACTATATGATGTTCCTTCCCAGGTTCTTAGCCTTCCCAATAAAGGAAGAAGGCTTCATAGTGAGTGATTTATTCGATTCATAACATAGTTTTGGTGGTGGGCTCAGATATTGATGGAGTTAGGAGATTTATTTCTTATATTAGAAACTCATTAACGCCATTCCCAATTCAACCCATTCACTTTGAATAGAAGGACTGGACCAGGAGGGAATAAAAGAGAGCCCGAAGGACAAAAGAAGAAAAGGAACTTTTTTAATAATTCTACCACATTCAATAAGACGCAACAACCCAGTACAGGGGGGAAAACCTCTATATGGACCAGATCAAGATGTTAGACATTATTTCAACATGAAAAACCTAGAACCTCAACCTCCATCTATAACTCCAACTCAATCAGACTACTGGAGACATTGGAAATTAACACGAGTCAGGAATACGACAGGTGTACGCTCTCCCCCTGGATCTTAGTCTACTGGGGGGGTCGCTAGCCTTTGTGTACCTAACCTCGGTTTTACCTTTTTCTCCCTCATCTATAAGAATGAAAATAAGATTCAGGGGGCGGGGATAGATAGGCATCAATTTCGAAATCAGAAATAAATGAAATTTAGGCCTTTAAAAACACCCATTACATCATTCAGTTCTACCCACACCTGCAACAGATTTGGGAGGGAAATACTAGGCTTGGCTCAATTGTGAGTCACTGATTCAATTCATGGCATAGTAGGCTTTTGGGGTGGGCCTGGTCATCAAATTAGTTGAGTGATTTATTATATTATTTCCTATTCATGCATTAATGCATTACCAATTACACCCATTCGCTTTGAAAAGAAGAAGGATAAGGAGGACAATAATAGATATTCGTACCTGGAGGACACAAAAAAGGAAAAGTACAAGGTAGACAAATTCTACTACATTGAAAAGAAGTACTTGGAGGCTGAACATAATAGAATCCTTTCGAATCTTAGCCAATTAGAACAACAACTGTTAAAATATCCATGGTTTAAAGAGTAACCCTAAATATGGGCCTAATTGAAATAGACCTGGTTGAAAGAGGAGCCCCTTTTAAAGAGCTTGGTTGAAATAGACCTGTTTAAGAGCTTGGTTACACAAATGGGGGGTTACTCAATATCATTATCTCTATGATGGTAGATCTCAATTATGGATTAGTACCGCTATCGCTTGATACCTAGGAGTAGGAAGTTGTCATAGAGCTGAGACACTGGTTTAAATAGACAAGACTAGTTGTTCCATATTGATTCTCCTGGTAGTTATAGAGCCCAACTCCCTCGGTTCATATTGATAACTTGTTTCATATATCTCGGTAGTTTTATAGAGCCCCTGGTTCATAGAGAGCCCCTGACTCTAACCCTTTAACCTGTACTATAACCCCTCCCCGTTTCTCTGGGTTTGGAGGCATAAGGTCCACTAGGGTTTTGAACTTGAATTTGTCGTGAGTCAACTTGATTCATTTCCTAATTTTCATAGCCTTTGTCCTGAGCGTCTAAATCCTCAATTCAAGGTGCGAAGCATTTCTGAAATAAGCACCAGGTCAGGTTGGTCTGTGTTCATGAATTCAAAAAAGATAATTCAATGTGTGTTTTTATAAAACAAATCCTCTCCCGATGATTGAGTGGCTCATGCCTCAATCCATGTTTGGAAGGGGTCAGAGGCATAATATTGGGACCATAAAATGGATTTTATTATTACTCAACCATGCCTTTTTAGAATGTTTACCTATAGCTGAAGGGATGCATTCATCGGCTAGGTAGGGCTACTCTACTCGCCTCAGGGGATGCAATATACTCAACACTAGGATGTATCCTCAACAACTTGGCTTGGCTACTCGAGCTGGGCCACTTGGATAGGATACCTATTATGGAAAACAAACTTATTCACCATTATTTCTTATTACAATCATCTTTTTAGGGGGTCGGAGAGAGCCAAACTCCAACTACTTACTCACTTACTTGGAAACGACCAAACAACTCCAACTTGCTATCACTTGTCTTGCTTGCCTAGCTAGGATTACTTAGATTATTGTTTGGTTAGCTTTCTGGATGGGGAGTTGGTGCTTGATGGGTAGCTTTCTTAAGGGATGGCGAGTTGGAGCTGGAGCTTGGGAGCTGGGTGGGGAGCTAGAATAATTAAGAACGTTGGTTCATTTTTGATCCCATAGGATTTTGACACCAGGCATGAGGAAATTTAGTACTTGCTAGAAGTTGTTGAGCTTGTTGTGTGTGGGATATTCACATATATAATGCAATTAGGAAATAGTGTCAGTGAGGTGCCACAACCTTGCGAATTCTACATTACCTGCCGCAACAAACAAATGCAAAGAAAAGATTTGAACCCATGGCAAGGTAGAAGGTTGGTTCAAGCATACTCATTATGTTCCAACCTATTTAGATAATATATATCCTACGCCCTCTAATCTCAACCTCATACTTACTGCATCGATATGCATCCTCGGGAAACTACTCCTCAGGAAAACATCCTGAAACTAAGACTCTGCCCTCATCCTTGGTTGGACCTTCAACTCATCCATATTGACTTGGTACGCCTCCTTGGAAACTATGGGTACTTTGGAAACATACTTTCAATTTGCCTTTTCCTTATGACCTATGAATGAATCTTACCTTCACCTTACGCTTTCAGTTCTCCATAGGCTGTTTTCGCCATAGGAAGAAATTTGTTCACCATAGGATTTTCTCGCTCATTCAGCGAGAAACCATACCGAGTTCTTGAGTGAGGTGGGCAGGTCACCGATACTGATCTATTTTTTTTTATCACTTATCTTGCTTGCTAGATGGGAAGGAGAAAACAAGTAGATAATTATAATTCTTTCTTTGGCTTGGAAGATATGAAACACATATTAACGAACCATCGATTTAGTCTTAATAATATTGATGCTCATTTGAATCATGTGGGGAGTTTTCTATTATTGGATTCTACCTCTAATGACCTGAAAAATCCTCCAAGGGATCCCACCGATCCAATTGAAAGTAGTACTCAAGGCTATATTATCATTTCCTCTAATCTAGAATCAAGGTTATGCTTTTTTTGGTTTTTATTTTTGTTGAGCAAGTTTTTTCCATGTTGCTTATCTTGTTATTTCTCTTTAAGGTAGGGTGTTGTATAGATATATGGTTTTATATCTTGAATCCCTTGTTTTGTTGGGATTTTGAAGAGTGTAGGGATTTATTTCTCATTACACTCACGGTGGTTTCTGTAGCATGGTGATAGTGGTTTTGTGTTTGTGACTCCTTTGCGCATGCTATTTTCTCAGGCCTTTCTAACTTGTATTTTGGTGACATGACATCTGAGGTTTTCCTATGCATTTTCTATAATGAGATGTTTGAGGTTGGTTCATTGTACAACTATAGTTTTGTGCATGTTCTAATTAGAAATATGGAATTTACTTGTGTTTTTCTTTTGACATAAGGATAATTGTGGAGTTTTGTGCATCTCTATGTGCTCTCAATTTTTTGTTAGGTTGGTAGATCATTTGTTCCTTTTTTCGTTGTATTTTCTCCTTGGTTTGTCAAAATTGACTAATGTTAGCCAAGTGGAGCCCAATTTTTTAGGTAGTCATGAGTGTTGAAATATGTAACTAGGTTCAATATTCATAATGACCTAAGTAATCATGATTTTATGTATTTGATGTAAACAAAAAAAATGTTTTTGTTATTCTTGAGGCATGGGTTTCATGCTCAAGGGGAATTTAAGATTAGATCAAGCACCCATTGAGTGCTTCTAGGGCTTGTCATTTAGTATAAAAGTCAATGGAGTCATTGTCATGTATTGAAGGCCCATTTGGGCATTTTTGCATATTGTAAAGAAAATTTAATTGAGTCAAATCTAGAGTCAAAAGACCCTCCAATACCTTGTCATGTGCAAGAAATCAAGTCAACCTTCAAAAAGAGGAGTCGACCTATCTAGAAAGATAATTCGACCCATTGGAAACTTGAGAAGCCTATATATATAACCCTTGGCCTCATTTGAAGAGACGAAAAAAACATCTCACAAGAAGTTCAATCAAAGCATAAAGGAGACCAAAATAAAAATGAAGAAGAGGAGGTGAAACTAGTAGAGGAAAATTGAAGTTTTGGATCTATTTTGGGCTATATTACTCCACATGTGAAAATTTTAGGGCATCACCTTGCAGAAGTAAAGACGAAGCTTCAAGAACCAATATTTTAGTGACAAGAAGTCTAATTTTCAAGCTGAATTGACAAGGAACATAAGGCAAGTCAAGAGAATGAAGAAAGGAGGAAAATTGATCCATATTCTAGCCACATGAGAGAGCTAACATTTATGTAGAAGTGGTCCAAATTGAAGGCCTGCAAACACAAGCCAAAATTCTAAAGAAGGGATGAAATTTGAAGTTGTGAAAGAAAGTTTGACTAGTGTTGACTTAGAGGATGAGAATCTCATCAAGGAAAGGTATTGAATTGGTCTTGGAGGGGCCTTAGTCAAGGGTCATAGGTCTTGGAATTCATCAATTGAAGTTCTATAAGAAGAGAAGGGTTCTTGTGAGTTTTCCTCTCAAGAGGAGAGTTTTTAGCCCTGGCTGATAGCCTACATCTTGTCTCCTATTGTTTCATTGATTTTATTGATGAATAACTATTTGATGATACAAAACACTAATAATAATAAAATGAAATGAGAAGTTAACTAACCATATCACAAGAAATTTTCAAATTAAGAGAAATCACTTATTTTGTTGCCCCTAGATTTCTCAACATGGTATTGGAGCTAATAGGATAGACAAGGAAATGAAGCTTTAAGAAGGAACATCAATAGGAGTATAAAGAAAGGTCAAAATAGGACATTGAATCATCAATAAGGATACATAAGGGTCGAACATAGGGAAATCATCAAGAAGGACTGTCCCGATCATCATCTTGAAAGAAGCTAAGGAGTATCTAAGAAGAACTTAAACCCCTAGTTCATCCAAATAGGGGTTATACACCTAAATAATTCTTGGGAATCTCACACATTTTACAATCATCATCTCAAGGAAAAGATGACCTCAACGACCCTTTCTCCAGTCAAAGAATGACTACACATTGAAGCATCTTAAATTCTCTATATCCAAGGAAAGTAAGAACAAGAATTGCCATCATCATCTAAGAGAATCAAGGTGATATACCTATATGTGAAGAAAGGATCACATCATAAGCATATTTGAAGAAGGAAATTTCAAGAAAAATCGTTGTCATATTCAAGGAAGCAAGCATCATCATCAAAATCAAGAAGGCATCAAGTTGAAGATATCACCATCAAGAAGCATAAACAATGTAAACTTTGAAATGGGAACTGATACTGTTACCCGTTTTGTAGAGATAGCAAAAAAGTGACTCGATTTTGAAAAGGGGTGATGCAGAACACACATATTTTTTTTAAAGCATAGTTTTTGGCACCATAATTTTTTTTATGTACATTGTGTTTTAGAATGGTAGTGATATTGACGTTGATTTAAAAAAGTGGTAATTCTACACCATGCTCTTTCGTTAAAACATTTTTTTTTTTTTTACTTTTAATTTTATAATGTAAGAAATGTAAATAATTATTTTGTAAATTTAAAATTTTGGAAGTGGTCTTCTTCTTCATATTTTCTTGTTTTTATTTTTATTTTTATTTTTTTTGTAGTGAGGTTTTATCGTTTTGCATATTTAAAGAAGAAGGTCGATATTTTGCATTTTCGATATTCTACATATTTATACATCGTTAATTAAATTTTCAAACCACATAACATAATTGTCTCTAAAAAACATATATA